>JARQOD010008854.1:0-33846 GCA_033576555.1 Oophaga sylvatica
AATGTGAACGATCTGGTATGGTTGTCTACCAGGAATATAAAACTTAAAGTGCCCTCCTGGAAACTGGTCCCAGATTCATCGGGCCGTACAGGATCAGTTCCATAATTAATCCTGTGGCATTTCGTCTGGAACTCCCTCCTACGTTTAAAATTCATAATGTGTTCCACAAGTCATTACTTAAAAGGTATGTGGCACCAGTCATATCGTCACCTCTACCTCCTCCTCCAGTGTTGGTCAATGGTAACTTGGAATTTCAAGTATCAAAAATCATTGACTCACGTCTGAATCGCCGGTCCCTTCAGTACTTGGTGCATTGGAAGGGGTATGGTCCGGAGGAGAGGACGTGGGTCCCTGCGTCTGATGTTAACGCAGATCGTTTGGTTCGGACCTTCCACAGAACTCACCCGGGCAGGCCTGGCCCAGAGGGTCCGGAGGCCCCTCATAGAAGGGGGGGTACTGTCATGTGTGCATTGCCACGAAGATCGTCGCGGTTGCACATTTTGACTTCTCACAGCTGAGTTGCTGTTTCTTTGTGTTTGGCAGCTAGGGAGTTAATTCTGTCTGTGCTCGGTGCTGGGACTGGGTGCAGTTTCTCCCGGCTGCAATTGATTATTTGTTGATTGTTTCCTTTAAATTCCTGGTTGTCTGCTTTGGAGTTGCCAGTGAAATCCTTCATTCAGACCACAGATAGGAATGAATCTGTATAGACTTAAGTTGAGAGCTCCTTAGCTGTTTTAAGCTCAACTTGCTTAGAGTTTATTTCCCAGACCATTTATGTTCCTTCGGTGTTTGAGTGTGTATGCAAGTGAGTGCTATCCTGTCTGTCTTATATGTCTAATCTGTGTATTTAGCTGAGATCAGCCCTTATCCCTTTGGTGGTAATCAGGGTCCTTCTTAGGACTGATTACAGGGTTCAGGGTCTGATAGGAGACAGGGTTAGGCTGGAGACTTGGACCTCTGAACCATTATCAGTACCTCCAAGGTAAGGGATTAGTTAGGACCCCAGTGTAGGGTCAGGTTAGACCCCGGTCCTCCTCTTTCCTGTCACAGCTCATCAAGTCGTCAAGATTAACCCTGAGTTCAACTGATATCGTTTCTTCACATCTAGTCCTCAAGATTAACCCTAAGTTCTGCAGTTATCGTGTCAGGTAAATCTATTTTATACTTACATTCTGATGTTGCTAAACTATATGTTGTATAGAGTGTGGTTCCTGTATAAATAGTTTACTGACATTGTATTCATATCATTAGACATCGTGACAGTAAACATTTGAAACGTCAGCTTTAAAACCATAAAATGATTAGTCTTTGTCAGAAATCTGTAACAAAATAATTGTGACATATTATTTCAGATATGCACATGTCGAAAACAAATGCTAACACAAAAGCCTACTTATGCTATAGGATACTGATGGTCAACCTTGTCACTCCATAGCTTAGACAAATCCAACTCACATAATGACTCAAAAGCTGCAATGTTGGAAGTGCATAATGTGGGTTGAACTTTGACAACAGCTGCAGTGCGAAGGTTAGACTTCAGTGTTCTTGGCTTTTAAATAAAAGCATACAAGTAAATATAATAATCCAATGTTGATTAAGGCAGGTGATGTACACCTGTAATATTGTGCAAACAATGCATGTAGGAATAGTCCTCTTCAACATTACTTATATTTGTGTCATTTTAAAAAATACATATTTAATTAGAAAGTTAACAGCCCATATCATAAAGGTCCTTCATGTAAACATGATAATCGCTAACAAAAATCATGCATTACCTTGTTAAAGTCAATAGTGCATAGTCACAATAGCAAAATATATACCTGTAAGTGGTGCTGAAAGAACGACAACTGATAGAATAGGTGAATGATATCTATTTATCAGACTGAATAGCGACACCTGTACAATGTCGATATAATACTGTACCTTAACAAAACAGCTGTGTCACACCTCACACTCGTTTTTCTTGTAGCTTGTTATGTAATAGGGCACATGCGTGTATGTTTCATCATAGGTGCATGTTTACTGAGTAAAGCAGTCATGACAACGCCTTTGTGTTGTCGGTACGCTTGCGATGATGAACGATGCGCACCGTGAATGTTAGTCTGCGTCATAAGACGCACAGACGCTCCAATACCCAACGCGTCACAGCAGGAAGCCAGTCTGTGCGTCCAAACAAAGGCGCAACCATACATGCACGTAACCTTTTATAAAGCTATATAAAAAAAAGGATGTAGTAGTAACGCACACTTTATTGAGGTACAGTATTACATCGCCATTCACCATCTGTGGCTATGCAGTCTCATCTATATATACCTTATCTATCCGTTATCATGCTTGCAAGTCCACAGTCAGGCATAAATAGCTGTTTTCACTATGCACTATGCACTTTTTAAAGTTTTTGTTTGTTAATATAAATGATTGGCACATATTATCAGTATTACATGATGGAAATTTTAGATATTTTTAAAAACTTTTTAGTGATATTATTCACCAAATGTAAAGTTTTATGAATGTCAAAGATAACTTGTAATGCTGATTATGTTTTTAAGTCAGCCATTCATTGTCTACACAATAAAAATGGTGTACATACTGTTACTTAGCCATCATTAATGGATTCTGATATGTACTTGTATGCTTTTATTTTAAACCATATAGCAGATTATTTAACCTATTTTAATTGTGATTTGCATTGCTTTTCAACATGTTAATGTATGCGTTTATGTTTGTAAATTATTAATTTACATATATTTTTTTAAGTAAAATCATCATCTTATGGTACTAAAGGTTATATTTCTCTTGTTTGGAGTATAGACATTTTTAATTGACACGTAACAAGGAAAATACTTGATCTAGTATTTAAACATCCTCCTTGATCCTGGGCTCCAACACCGCAAGTTGTTGCTCGGAAGTGCTGTTAGCACAGTCAACACTTGCTCCTGTGTTACTGGGGTTCAGTAATGTCAGCTGTTCCCCTGCTGTGTGAACGGCAAAAAGTCCTGCTGCCTCCACCCTGTTGTCTTCTCATCCCTGGGCTCCAACACCGCCAGTTGTTGCCTGGAAGTGCTGTTAGCACAGTCAACACTTGCTCCTGTGTTACTGGGGTTCAGTAATGTCAACTGTTCCCCTGCTGTGTGTAACGGCAAAAAGTCCTGCTGCCTCCACCCTGTTGTCTTCTCATCCCTGGGCTACAACACCGCCAGTTGTTGCCTGGAAGTGCTGTTAGCACAGTCAACACTTGCTCCTGTGTTACTGGGGTTCAGTAATGTCAGCTGTTCCCCTGCTGTGTGAACGGCAAAAAGTCCTGCTGCCTCCACCCTGTTGTCTTCTCATCCCTGGCTCCAACACCGCCAGTTGTTGCCTGGAAGTGCTGTTAGCACAGTCAACACTTGCTCCTGTGTTACTGGGTTCAGTAATGTCAGCTGTTCCCCTGCTGTGTGTACGGCAAAAAGTCCTGCTGCCTCCACCCTGTTGTCTTCTCATCCCTGGGCTACAACACCGCCAGTTGTTGCTCGGAAGTGCTGTTAGCACAGTCAACACTTGCTCCTGTGTTACTGGGGTTCAGTAATGTCAGCTGTTCCCCTGCTGTGTGAACGGCAAAAATCCTGCTGCCTCCACCTGTTGTCTTCTCATCCCTGGGCTCCAACACCGCCAGTTGTTGCTCGGAAGTGCTGTTAGCACAGTCAACACTTGCTCCTGTGTTACTGGGGTTCAGTAATGTCAGCTGTTCCCCTGCTGTGTGAACGGCAAAAAGTCCTGCTGCCTCCACCCTGTTGTCTTCTCATCCCTGGGCTCCAACACCGCCAGTTGTTGCCTGGAAGTGCTGTTAGCACAGTCAACACTTGCTCCTGTGTTACTGGGGTTCAGTAATGTCAGCTGTTCCCCTGCTGTGTGTACGGCAAAAAGTCCTGCTGCCTCCACCCTGTTGTCTTCTCATCCCTGGGCTACCAACACCGCCAGTTGTTGCCTGGAAGTGCTGTTAGCACAGTCAACACTTGCTCCTGTGTTACTGGGGTTCAGTAATGTCAGCTGTTCCCCTGCTGTGTGAACGGCAAAAAGTCCTGCTGCCTCCACCCTGTTGTCTTCTCATCCCTGGGCTACAACACCGCCAGTTGTTGCTCGGAAGTGCTGTTAGCACAGTCAACACTTGCTCCTGTGTTACTGGGGTTCAGTAATGTCAGCTGTTCCCCTGCTGTGTGTACGGCAAAAAGTCCTGCTGCCTCCACCCTGTTGTCTTCTCATCCCTGGGCTACAACACCGCCAGTTGTTGCTCGGAAGTGCTGTTAGCACAGTCAACACTTGCTCCTGTGTTACTGGGGTTCAGTAATGTCAGCTGTTCCCCTGCTGTGTGAACGGCAAACAGTCCTGCTGCCTCCACCCTGTTGTCTTCTCATCCCTGGGCTACAACACCGCCAGTTGTTGCTCGGAAGTGCTGTTAGCACAGTCAACACTTGCTCCTGTGTTACTGGGGTTCAGTAATGTCAGCTGTTCCCCTGCTGTGTGAACGGCAAACAGTCCTGCTGCCTCCACCCTGTTGTCTCTCATCCCTGGCTACAACACCGCCAGTTGTTGCTCGGAAGTGCTGTTAGCACAGTCAACACTTGCTCCTGTGTTACTGGGGTTCAGTAATGTCAGCTGTTCCCCTGCTGTGTGAACGGCAAAAAGTCCTGCTGCCTCCACCCTGTTGTCTTCTCATCCCTGAGCTCCAACACCGCCAGTTGTTGCTGGAAGTGCTGTTAGCACAGTCAACACTTGCTCCTGTGTTACTGGGTTCAGTAATGTCAGCTGTTCCCCTGCTGTGTGAACGGCAAAAAGTCCTGCTGCCTCCACCCTGTTGTCTTCTCATCCCTGGGCTCCAACACCGCCAGTTGTTGCCTGGAAGTGCTGTTAGCACAGTCAACACTTGCTCCTGTGTTACTGGGGTTCAGTAATGTCAGCTGTTCCCCTGCTGTGTGTACGGCAAAAGTCCTGCTGCCTCCACCCTGTTGTCTTCTCATCCCTGGGCTACAACACCGCCAGTTGTTGCTCGGAAGTGCTGTTAGCACAGTCAACACTTGCTCCTGTGTTACTGGGGTTCAGTAATGTCAGCTGTTCCCCTGCTGTGTGAACGGCAAACAGTCCTGCTGCCTCCACCCTGTTGTCTTCTCATCCCTGGGCTACAACACCGCCAGTTGTTGCTCGAAGTGCTGTTAGCACAGTCAACACTTGCTCCTGTGTTACTGGGTTCAGTAATGTCAGCTGTTCCCCTGCTGTGTGAACGGCAAACAGTCCTGCTGCCTCCACCCTGTTGTCTTCTCATCCCTGGGCTACAACACCGCCAGTTGTTGCTCGGAAGTGCTGTTAGCACAGTCAACACTTGCTCCTGTGTTACTGGGGTTCAGTAATGTCAGCTGTTCCCCTGCTGTGTGACGGCAAAAAGTCCTGCTGCCTCCACCCTGTTGTCTTCTCATCCCTGGGCTACAACACCGCCAGTTGTTGCCTGGAAGTGCTGTTAGCACAGTCAACACTTGCTCCTGTGTTACTGGGGTTCAGTAATGTCAGCTGTTCCCCTGCTGTGTGAACGGCAAAAAGTCCTGCTGCCTCCACCCTGTTGTCTTCTCATCCCTGGGCTCCAACACCGCCAGTTGTTGCTCGGAAGTGCTGTTAGCACAGTCAACACTTGCTCCTGTGTTACTGGGTTCAGTAATGTCAGCTGTTCCCCTGCTGTGTGAACGGCAAAAAGTCCTGCTGCCTCCAACCGTTGTCTTCTCATCCCTGGGCTACAACACCGCCAGTTGTTGCTCGGAAGTGCGTTAGCACATCACATCTGCTCCTGTGTTACGGGTTCAGTAATGTCAGCTGTTCCCTGCGTGTGACCAAAAGTCCTGCTGCTCCACCCTGTTGTCTTCTATCCTGGGCTCCACACCGCCAGTTGTTGCTAGTAAGTGCTTTTAGCACAGTCAACACTTGCTCTGATACTGGGTTCAGTAATGTCAGCTGTCCCCTGCTGTTGAACGTCAATACAGCTCCCTCCGCTCCAACCGCCTGTTCTTGTCCCGTCCTCATCCTGGCTACAACAGCAAGTTGTGCCTTGGAAGTGCTGTTAGCACAGTACACTTGCTCCTGTGTAACGGGTTCCAGTAACTGTCAGCTGTCCTCTGCTGTGTGCCACTCCTGCTGCTCACCTTTGTCTCTCACCCTGGTACACACGCAGTCCATGCTTGTCCCAGTACCTTGCTCTTGTTACCTGTCTAGTCACTGTCCCGGTGTGTCCAACAGTTCCATGCTGCCTCACGTTGTCTCTCATCCTGGTCCAACACGCACTTGTGCCTGGAGTGCTGTTAGCACAGTCAACACTCTCCTGTTGTACTGGTTCCAGTAATGTCAGCTGTTCCCCTGCTGTGTGAACGGCAAAAAGTCCTGCTGCCTCCAACCGGTTCTCTTCTCATACCTGGGCTACAACACCGCCAGTTTGTTGCTCGGAAGTGTCATTGGCACGGTACTCCCCTCCTGCCCAGACTGGTTACAGCACGCCATCTGTTTCCTGTCAGTGTAAACGTCACTTAGCCTCCAATAATTGTCCTGTCATGTTGCGGGCGGTTAGCCGACTCTATGGTGCCTGGAGTTTAGGTGCTTCCTATGTGTGCTGCGGGATATGTAAATAAAGGCTGTTTCCGTTGTGACAATAGGACAATCACTCACTGTAGTACTGTGTGATTCGGTAACTGCGGCCGGCTCGCGGCCTGTCAACTTAAATTTACATGGGTACCTTCTGCTACCCGTCCGGGTTCCAGTACCGTCAGCTGGTTCTCCGCAGTGCCTTTGGCCTAGGTGCCTCCATCTCGGTATCCAAGTTCCAGCAACGTCTGCTGGTCCTTGGTAGTGCTTTGGAGCACAGGTACCTCCTGCTTAGTAACCGTGTCCCAGTAACGTCAGCTGGTCCTCGGTTGTGCCATTGGCTCTTTTCCTTCTGCTGCCCCTCCGGGTTCCAGCACAGTCAGCTGGTCCTCATTACTTGCATTGGCTCTTGTACCTTCTGCTACCCGTCCGGGTTCCAGTACCGTCAACTGGTTCTCCGCAGTGCCTTTGGCCTAGGTGCCTCCATCTCGGTATCCAAGTTCCAGCAACTTCTGCTGGTCCTTGGTAGTGCTTTGGAGCACAGGTACCTCCTGCTTAGTAACCGTGTCCCAGTAACGTCAGCTGGTCCTCGGTTGTGCCATTGGCTCTTTTCCTTCTGCTGCCCCTCCGGGTTCCAGCACAGTCAGCTGGTCCTCGTTACTTGCATTGGCTCTTGTACCTTCTGCTACCCGTCCGAGTTCCAGTACCGTCAACTGGTTCTCCGCAGTGCCTTTGGCCTAGGTGCCTCCATCTCGGTATCCAAGTTCCAGCAACGTCTGCTGGTCCTTGGTAGTGCTTTGGAGCACAGGTACCTCCTGCTTAGTAACCGTGTCCCAGTAACGTCAGCTGGTCCTCGGTTGTGCCATTGGCTCTTTTCCTTCTGCTGCCCCTCCGGGTTCCAGCACAGTCAGCTGGTCCTCGTTACTTGCATTGGCTCTTGTACCTTCTGCTACATTTACAAATTGAAGATTTTTTAAATGTTTTTTTGGGTAATCACTCTGGATCTCCAACAATGAAGACGACGACCCTGATGACCACCCCGAAGAAGATGACGACCACAAGGACGACGAGCATCAAGCCAACCAGCCTAAACACCATCACAAAGAAGAAATAAAAGATTACCCAACAGGACTGAGAAGGTTAAGACAAACTACAAGATACAGAACAAGAGACTTAAGAACAATAAGCAGAAGATCAAAAAGCAGAAGAACATGAAGTATAAGACCAAAATGAAGAGCAAAATATATGCTCTAAATTATAAGCAGAAGAAGACTAAGCAGTGTATGGGGGTGAGTCCGTTCCTCCTCGTGGTGCCCCTGGAAAATGCCTGCTGCTGCAGGCTAAACTGAACACGGACAAATACTGTTGTAATTTAAATCTTTTGTGACAGCAAGAACGGAAGGATGAAAAATTCATACTTTTACAGATTACAAGTACAGGAATCTCTGTCACAAATAAGAATATGATGAAGAAGATGAAGTACAATATGAAGAAGAATAATAGTTTAATAAGAAGAATATGAGTAATGTTAACAAAAAGATGAATAGCAAGAAGTTTAAGAAGAAGATAAAGAAGGTGAAGATGAAGAATAATTTGATGAAAAAGATGATGCTGCTGAAGATTATGAAGGAGAAAGTGTGTCAAAAGTTAAAAAGGTGAAGAGCATGGAAGTTGTGAAATATACATATTTGCCAAAATAGAAAAAACGTTAACAACATTGTCAATTTCTTCGTCAATCCGAACATCTTTAAAAAAAAAATATTTATGCTATTCCATTTGATTGGGTTAAACATCTATGCCTTTAATGTCTCCTCAACCTTCCCCAATACATTCTACATTACTCTTTGTTGTTTTCCTTCATGTACAATTAACCAACAAGGCAAGAATGGGGTTTTTTTAATTCCGATATTTTGTTCCCATAGACTTACATTGGATTTCCGGTATCGGTATCGGGTATCGCCGATATTTTTTGGGTATCGGCGATACCATTCCGATTCCGATACTTTTGGATATCGGAAAGTATCGCTCAACTCTAGCATTAACGTAAATTTCATTTTCTTACCATTTGACCATTTGTTCTAGGTAATGTTTTTATGTTCTCACATGTACTTATTGAAAACACACTGAATTTTGTCTTTAGTTATAAGATTTTAATTTTAGATATATATATATTTTTTATTTTTACCCATATTTTAAATATTACTTTACAGTATATGTAATTATTGCAAACCAAATTTATTTGGGATTTCATTTTATTTTAATTTTAGAATTTATATTTGATACATTTTTTTATTTTACTTTCTCACGTGTATTTTTTAAATATATTTACAGGTCATTATTATAAACTAAGTTATTTCTCTTTATATTTATTTTTTCATGTCATTGATAATTATTTTGCATTTATGTATATTTTAAATGTCTTGCATGTCATTATTGTAAACCAAATGTATTTGTCTTTTATTTGTATGACTATTTTTATCTTATTTCATCTTATTCATTTTTCTTTATTTTTACTCATAGGTATATTGGAAATTGAAAGCATTTAAGTCTTATTTATATCTTTATAATTTTTTATTTAAGTTTATATTTACATTTTACATGCATTTTTTAAACACCATCTTTCCTGCACCTGTGATCAGAGGATATACTAGAACTTGACCAACTGCTGAGAAGGTGGAGACTCATCCCTGGCATAGTTTACATATGAGTGAAGGGAAGAATCCCAGACAACCTGTCTGATGCAAATGTTAAACACAATAGAATAGAAAACCTTTTGTATTTAGCTGTAAACAGAGAGTGACAATAGTATCATGGTGGATAATTTGGGTCTTTCTTTATTGTGTAATGGGCGTGAACTTTTCTTTCTGCATGATCAATGGCTCTCAAAACTTTATCTCTATCTGCTAATTCCTTAGCCACTAATGTTGTAGACCTTTGCTTGCAAAACTATAGCAGTGTCTACAGAAAGTATTCAGACCCCTTTAAATTTGTCACTCTGTTTCATTGCAGCCATTTGGTAAATTTAAAAAAGTTCATTTTTTTCTCATTAATGTAAACTCTGCACCCCATCTTACCTAAAAAAACAGAAATGTTGATTATTTTGCAAGTTTATTAAAAAAGAAAAACTGAAATATCACATGGTCATAAGTATTCAACCCTTAACTCAGACACTCATTTAAGTCACATGCTAAATACTGGTAAATGCAGACTATTCTAATTATAGAGCCACATATTCCCAAGAAAATGTCACAAGTGTTGAGAAACCTCCGGAAGTAGATGAGCCATTTACTGGACCAATGTCAACGGCAACACATGTGAAACTGCAAAATGCAGCTCCAAACTCTCAAACAAAGTGGAATCCTATGGCATCCTGCTTTTATCTAATATAAATCCAGCATTCAATGCACCAGTAGCTATAACGTCACATGCTGTCCATTTCCTTGTGATACTCCTTGAGATGGTTCTACTCCTTCATTGGAGTCCAACTGTGTTTAATTAAACTGATAGGACTTGATTTGTAAAGACACACATCTGTCTATATAAGACCTCACAGCTTACAGTGCATGTCAGACCAAATGAGAATCATGAGGTCAAAGGAACTGGCCAAGGAGCTCATAGACAGAATTGTGGCAAGACACAGATCTGGCCAAAGTTAAAAAGAATTTCTGAGGTGCTCAAGATTCCTAAGAGCACTGTGGCCTCTATAATCCTTAAATGGAAAAAGTTTGGGACCACCAGTAGTCTTCCTAGAACTGGCTGTCCAGCCAAACTGAGCAATCGTAGGAGAAGAGCCTTGGTGAGAGAGGTAAAGAAGAACCCAAAGATCACTGTGGCTGAGCTCCACAGATGTAGTAGGGAGATGGGAGAAAGTTTCACAAAGTCAACTATCATTGCAGCCCTCCACCAGTCGGGTGTTATGATTTGGTAGCCGAGGAGGACAATAGCCAAAATAGCCAAGGCAATCAGACACCCAGAGAGGTTGGTAACTAGCTGATTGCAGACCCCTAAAGTGACAGCAGCACAAATAGAAGTAGCCGTGGGATGTAATTACGATGACCTACACTCCTCGACACAGCAGGAGAGTTAGCTTTCCCCTTTCTCTCTTTAGGCTTAGTTAACTGCCTCGGAGTAGCGCTCCAAAGGAATAGGTAGCCCCCACACATATATTGGCGGTGAGACCAGATGAAATACAAGCACAGGCAGAAAATAAAGCAAGCAAACGCTGGGGCCCAAACTGTCTAGATAGAACAGGACAGGAAAGAATACTGTCTGCAATCCAGCAAAAACTCTAAGAAAAATTCCAAAAGTCTGATTTCCAAAAATACCGAGACCACATGATCTCTCCAGGGAGAGGGACCAAAAACACAAACAATGGTAAATGAGAAACAGAGACCAGCGCAGGCCCCAGCCGTGGAACCTGGCTGACCTCACTCCAGAAGGGAAGAAAACAAAAAGGAAAACAAACGCCACAGAAAACCAGCAAATAACTGCAGGAGTTAAGTACAGTCATAGATAGACCATTATTTTTAATCTTTAAAGATTCCATAATAACGGGGTCTGTACCACAGGACTGGCGTATAGCAAATGTGGTGCCAATATTCAAAAAGGGGGCAAAAACTGAACCTGGAAATTATAGGCCAGTGAGCTTAACATCTACTGTGGGTAAAATCCTGGAGGGTTTTTTAAGGGATACTATATTGTAGTATCTGAGGCTGAATAACCTCATGACACAGTATCAGCAAGGGTTTACAAGGGACCGTTCTTGTCAGACTAATCTGATAAGCTTTTATGAAGGGGTAAGTTCAGGACTGGACCAAGGGAATGCAGTGGACGTGGTGTTCATGGACTTCTCAAAAGCTTTTGATACAGTGCCACACAAAAGGTTGATACATAAAATGAGAACAATGGGGATAGGGGAAAATATGTGTAAGTGGGTTAAGAACTGGCTCATGGATAGAAAACAATGGGTGGTTATTAATGGAACACACTCGAACTGGGTCACGGTTAGCAGTGGGGTAACACAGGGGTCAGTATTGGGGCCGTTTCTCTTTAACATTTATTAATGACCTTGTAGGGGGCATACAGAGTAGTATTTCAATATTTGCAGATGACACTAAACTCTGCAGGGTAATAAATACAGAGGAGGACAATTTTATATTACAGGAGGATTTATGTAAACTAGAAGCTTGGGCTGATAAATGGCAAATGAGCTTTAATGGGAATAAATGTAAGGTCATGCACTTGGGTAGAACAAACAAGATGTATAATTATGTGCTTAATTGTAAAACACTGGGCAAAACTGTCACTGAAAAAGACCTGGGTGCATGGGTGGACGACAAACTCACATTTAGTGGCCAGTGTCAGGCAGCTGCTGCCAAGGCAAATAAAATAATGGGACGCATTAAAAGAGGCATAGATGCTCATGAGGAGAACATAATTTTACCTCTATACAAGTCACTGGTGCGACCACACTTAGAATACTGTCTGCAGTTCTGGTCTCCGGTGTATAAGAAAGACATAGCTGAACTGGAGCGGGAGCAGAGAAGAGCAACCAAGGTTATTAGAGAACTGGGGGGTCTGCAATACCAAGACAGGTTATTACACTTGGGGTTATTTAGTTTGGAAAAACAAAGGCTTAGGGGTGATCTTATTACAATGTATAAATATATGAGGGGACAGTACAAAGACCTTTCTAATGATCTTTTTACACTTAGACCTGTGACGGGGTCAAGGTGGCATCCTCTACATCTGGAGGAAAGAAGGTTTAGCCATAATCACAGACGCAGATTCTTTACTGTAAGAGCAGTGAGACTATGGAACTCTCTGCCGTCTAATGTTGTAATGAGTGATTCCTTACTAAAATTTAAGAAGGGACTGGATGCCTTTCTTGAAAAGTATAATATTACAGGCTATATTCACTAGTTTCCTAGATACTGTGTTCATCCAGGGAGCTAGTCTGATCGCCGTATGTGGAGTCGGGAAGGAATTTTTTTCCCCAATGTGAAGCTTACTGTTTGCCACTTGGGTTTTTTTTTTGCCTTCCTCTGGATCAACATGTTAGGGCAGGTTAGGATAGGATATGGGTTGAACTAGATGGACTTAAAGTCTTCCTTCAACCTTAATAACTACGTAACTTATCTGAAAGTTGCAGGAGAAAGCAGGAAGCCATCTGACTTCCAAAAGGGACCAGGATGAAACAAATCACAGGCGAGGATCATGGGAAGGTTGCTCACTTATATCTCCTCAGTCAGTGAGACCTGATTGCCAATCATTGCCCCCACCTGATAGACCTCTTTTAGCCAAAGCAGCTTCATTACAGGGGGAGCCCAAACTGACAAGTCAGATCCAGAGTGTTCACAACAGTCGGGCCTTTATGGCAGAGTGGCACGACAGAAGCCTCTCCTTAGTGCAAGACATAAGAAAGCCCACATAGAGTTTGCTAAAAAAAACACATGAAGGACTCCCAGACTGAGAAATAAGATTCTCTGGTCTGATGAGACAAAGATAGAACTTTTTGGTGATAATTGTAAGTGGCATGTTTGGAGAAAACAAGGAACTGCTCATAACCTGCCCAATATAATCCCAACAGTGAAACATGGTGGTGGCAACATCTTGCGATGGGGGGTGTTTTTCAGCCTCAGTGACAGGATGACTGGTTGCAATTGAAGGAAACATGAATGTGGCCAAGTGCAGAGATATTCTTGATGAAAACCTCTTCCAGAGTGCTCTGGACCTCAGACTAAAGGCACTGCCACACTTAGCGATCGCACCAGCGATCACGACAACGACACGACCTGGCGAGCTCGCTAGTGCGATCGCTATGTGATCACTAGTTAGATTCCAAACACAACTCATCAGCGATCTGTGATTCCAAACACAACTCATCAGTGATCAGTATAATGACCTCTGCGGTCGTTGGGAAAACCTAGTCCCACCTGCGACGCTGGTGAAGTTGTTCATAAATGGTGTCACACTCAGCGATTCAGGCTCACCAGCGGGACACCAATGACCAAAAAACGGCTCAGAACGTTCATAAGCGATCAACGACATCTCAGCAGGGGCCACATCGCTGCTACATGTCACACACAGCTAGGTCGCTAACGAGATCGCTACTGCGTCATAAATGGTGACGCAGTAGCAATCTCGTTAGCGATCTCACTAGCGATCTCGCTTAGTGTGGCATACCCTTTAGCCGAAGGTTAACCTTCAATCAAGACAATGACCCTAAGCGCACAGCTAAAATAACGAAGGAGTGGTTTCAGAACAACTCTGTGACCATTATTGACTGGCTCAGCCAGAGCCCTGACCTAAACCCAATTGAGCATCTCTGGAGAGACCTGAAAATGGCTGTCCACCAATGTTCACCATGCAACCTGACGGAACTGGAGAGGATCTGCAAGGAAGAATGGCAGAGGATCCCCAAATCCAGGTGTGAAAAACTTGTTGCATTATTCCCAAGAAGACTCATGGCTGTACTAGCTGAAAAGGGTGCTTCTACTCAATACTGAGCAAAGGGTCTAAATGCTTATGACCATGTGACATTTCAGTTTTTCTTTTTCAAAAAATTTGCAAAAATTTCTACATTTGTTTTTTTTTTTAAATCAAGATGGGGTGCAGTGTGTAGATTAATTAGAAAAAAAATGAACTTTTTTAAATTTGCCAAATCGCTGCAATGAAACAATACTTTCCTTACCCACTGTATGTACATAGATTAATTTCAGTCAAGAGTGCGCTAGATTTATTATGATGCAGGCTAAATGGAACAAGAGAATATGATTGCCTTATAAAAATGTCTGTGTTCTCTCATGGTTCTGGTATTTTTGCAAACAAGATTATTGCTATATACAAGGCTGTTGTGGCCAGAAAAAGCAACAAAAACCTGACAGCTGGAAAAATTCTAGTGTGTACAGTATCAAATTTAAAGGCTGCATCTTAATTAGGGATTAGTGAACATGCTCTGTGATTCTCTGCTATCATTCGAGTATCACAGTGCTCGGATGTGCTTGCTACTCAGCAAGCAATGGGCGATGCTCAATGTAAAACTTGAATTCCCGCCTCGCATCTTTGGGGCCTGTTATGCAGGGGATTGCCTGTGAGTCACTGTCGTAGGCATCTTGGTTGTGGCTAGTGTTGAGCGATACTGCTCGATATCGAAAAATATCGGATCGGAATGGTATAACCGATATCACTAAATATCGCCGATATCCGATTCCGATAGCGGAAGTCCCATGTAAGTCTATGGGAACAAAATATCACAACAAAAAAACCCCTTTCTTTCGTTGTAAACACAAAATATACACACATAGAATACATATATATATATACATGTCATTGTGACATATATATATAAACATATATTTATAGTTTATACACTTCTACATAGTAAAATAGACTCTGTGCTTGAGAATTGCTAAAATCATCAGAGAATGTATTTGCCATTTTTCCGCCATATCTGCGTCACGACGAGGCACTGGTGAAGAAGAAGGGCGTGCTCTTCGTGGGTGTACACTCACTCAGTGATGTGAAAACGATGGCCGACCAGTGTAAATGTTACTGCAATGTAAGATCGTGCCCCACAGCTCTGGAGTTCCGCCTCCTCATCCTCCTCAGTGTGCGGAAATTAACACGAAGGTCCCGCCTCCCTACAAAAGAGGGGCCCTCTCCAGATGCTAATGACACATGTGACTTGGCAGAGATGGCTAATGGACACGAGCAGAAGTGTGAAGGGATGGAGCAGTCAGAGCTCTCCCCCCACGGAAGCGACCCGATCGCCACGGAATCACCGTTGGGCACCCGGCCTGTAAACCCTCCTACGCTGCAAGAAGCGGAGGATACCCTAAGAGGCCTGGCCCGGCACCGGGAGGAGGTCGCCAGGATGGAAGCGAGCTGGCGTGCCCTAAAAATAAACTTGGAGCGGCGCCAATCCCTCTTACCTGAAGTGTCTGTACCGGAAGGTGAGGCACCCGTTCTAGTAGAGGAGCCCTTGCAATGTGATCCGGTTGACGTTGTCGCAGTGGAGGCACCCGTTCCTGCAAAAACCGCAGCACCGTCAGCACCCCAGATCCCGCTGTCTGCCCTCGTCGCTGAGACAGAAGAAGCGACACCCGTCCTCATGGAGGAGGCCGCGCAGGCACCAGAGCACTACCTGCCTGTACCGGAGCCCCGACTGTCATCTGATTTAGAGCCGTCTGCTTCCTCCGCAGGGGAGCGCCGCCAGGACTGGGGGGCGCCAGGAGAGCTGCCGCAAACCGGACATCGCAAGCTGCAGTGGAGTGGTGGAGACATGGAGCTGCTGGTGGAGGAGAATTTCAACCGGCGTCAGGAGGAAGAGTGGAGACGTTGGGAGTGGGAAGCAGAGCGACAAAGGGAGCAGCGAGAAACCCAAAAACTTCGTCAACATCAGGTGGAGAAGGACCGGGCAGATAAGGACCGGATGAGAAAGGATAAAGGAACCCTGAGGGAGCCGCGGCGTAAGGGTGCAGTACGGAGCTTTAAATTGAAAGGTGGTTGGGGCTTCATCCAGGAGCCTGGACTTTATTTAGAAGTTTTTGTGACCCGGCGGGACGTGGAGACTCACCTCCCAGAAGGACACCCGGGGAGGGACCTGTTGCCAGGAGACTTGGTGACTTACACCCGACACTGGGGTTACAATGCGTGGTACGCCCTAAATGTTACCAGGTGCGACCCCTACTCCCCAGAGTGTCAGGAACCTGTGAGACCCTTGGAGCCTTCAGCCTCCCACATCCAGGCCTCTGCAAAAGTGCCCACCCCACGCCGTAAATCTCCACAGCCTCATTCAGTGGTCTCCTCAGCAGCCCCAGGTATGGACATGATAAGTATAGCTGGCCCATACCCGGCGCCTGTTAGGCCCCCTGGGGTTCGTTCAGTCCGGGACATAGGGTTCCAGACCCGGAGGGAGATGAAAGAGGTGGCCACACAGACCCAGATAGCGGGTCACGACTTGACTGTACAGGCCACATGACGTCATCAGGTCCTGGTGGCCCTGGTGCCTCGGATGCTTGGCAAGCATCAGAAGAGTACCAGGTGGTACCTAGAACACCCCGGCCAAAGAAGTATAAATAACCCGGACAGGGTCCCTGTATGTAAATAGTTAAATTGTTGATAAATAGTTAAATTGTTGATAAATAGTTAAATTGTTTATGTACCCGGACGGGTGAATGTTCATAAAAAAGTTTTTTAATTTAATAAAAAAAAACAAAACACAGTTTTCATTACTTTTATTACAGTCTCATCCTGCGACGCCATCGATCTCCTGTAAAAAAATGAAAAAAAAAAAAAAAAGTATACCACCTGACCGACGCAGTCCATAGTAACGAGTGTCCCACGACGATCCAGCTCTGCTACATCAGAATGACAGGCAGAGCCTGTCATCCCGGCGCAGCACAGCTGATTACCTGCTTCCCCGGCGGTGACGTCATCGGACTGGTTTACGGCCGGGATTACCCTGCAGTCACTGCAGTTATCGCGAAAAACTGCATGTGACCGCCAGGGAGAAGATAATGGCGGCCTCAAGCAGTCCAGGACGTGACCGCCGGAGATCTTCTGCCAGGTAAGTGCCGCTGACTCCTGACAGACCCGACCGACGACACTCACAGTGACAGTGACAAATCCGATTCCGGTATTCGATATGACGAAAATATCGGTATTCTGAATCGAAAGGCCGATAGAGCTAATATCGGCCGATACCCGATACTTGCAGTATCGTATCGCTCAACACTAGTTGTGGCATTACTGTGATAGATATGTCATACGACCAAACCGGGGATTATAAAAGTAGCGGCACTGCCCACTTGGCCTTTACGCCTTTGCACTGCTCTGTGACACTTTGCATTGGCGGGAGAGAGTGCATGTCCAGGTCTGTGTGCACATTACAATGAATCAGAGGCCTGTAGTGTAAATACTGGTGCTGAACCTGAGCCATAATGCGAACAGCCCTTCTAAAAGCTAATTGTTTTTATCACATGCAATCTGCATTCAGCATGGGGGAGAGAGTGTGAGAAAGAGTTGCAAGAGCAGGGAGAGAGACAGATTCCAGTCTGCAGATAGGAATTAGGCCTGTGCAGTCCATTGGCAAATATATAGCTGCATTTTTTTGTGGGGGCAGAACAAGGAGTATATTTTGATCCATCAAGTATTACGTGCTTTGAGATACTTTTTGTGTTCTATAACAAACCCAATAATGGTTGAAATATTTTCCTCGGATACATTTCTCAGCCATGTATAAATAAAGGAAACCAAGCACACCACTAGATATGCAAATAAAAAACCAGGGGTGCAATATCATTAGAGAATAAGAACATAATACCGAAGGCAAAGGCACTACTGCAAATTATGCACAC
This sequence comes from Oophaga sylvatica, assembly GCA_033576555.1. Taxonomy (NCBI): domain Eukaryota; kingdom Metazoa; phylum Chordata; class Amphibia; order Anura; family Dendrobatidae; genus Oophaga; species Oophaga sylvatica. The sequence continues at coordinate 17,955 of JARQOD010008854.1, forward strand.
CACAAGAGTCTTTATATGAATATAATGCTGAAAAAGTTTTATTGGCACAATCAAAATATTTAAAACCTAATTAAAACCAAAAAACAAAACCATATCCACTCAAAATGAATAACATAATGCAATGTACAAAAATATGCATAAATCCTCCCTATTCTACACCTTCTGGCTCATGAGGCGAATATAATACAACCCTAGGAAGAAATAATAATAGATGGAAACATGGGCTGCCCCACATGATCAAAAATAGGACCCCACATGATAAAAAAGGTCCAAAGTATCCAGCCCAATAATGACGGCTATAGAGAAACCCAAAAGGCATCTATGTAATGGGGCAAGAGCCCTATAGAAATTAGGGAGAGTAAAAGGTTAAGTCACCCAATGCTCAGCAAATGTTCTCATCACTACAAAAATGTCAAACATGTGGGCGCAATGTTTGGTTTAGGTACACTGTGGGGCTCAGAAGGGAGGGTGGAATTTGGATTTGAGAGCAGAGAATTTGCTGAATTTCTTTTGGAGGGTGAGGAGCCATAGTGCTTTTCCAGATACTTTTTACTACCAGTAACGTGGAAGCCCCCTATATTTCCATTTACAAGTGATGGACCTGAGTGGGGACTTGCTTTTTTGTGGATTGAGTTGAAACTTTTATAGGAATACTGGCTGTGCACCTTTCTTGACCGACTGTACAAGGAGAAATTTCCTTCTCTCATGTCGGAGGCAGATATGACTTTTTCAGTTCATGCATGCCAGAGGGCCATTGTGGAAGACTTACTGAAAAGATTACCCTAAGACAACGCTGCTGGCAGAGGTACCAGCTCTTTTCACCCACAAGGATTACAGGGGAAGTGTCACAATCCATTTTTGGATCTGTGGCAGATTTTGCTTTTCATATTAAAACTTTTTTCCTTTCATGCCATCAGGGGTTAATGTCAGTCTTTTCCCCGGTTGGCCGGTGGTGTAATTACATTGCTGCTGAGTTGGCTGGTGCAGGTGGTGACCACTCCCACCATCCTTTAAAAGGTCACCTGATGCATCAGCTGACTGTTGGTGGTACACTTCCTCTTTAGAGACCAACCAAGCTGGAGTCAGGAGCTTTTCTGGTGCTGCAGCTGTATACTGTGATCTGGTGCCTTACTCTGCTATGCAGTGCTTTGCAGCAGAGAATGCAAAGTTTAGTTTTTTTAGCTGATTTAAACCCTAGGTGTCTGTCTTTTCTTTCGGTTATATTGATGCAGTTCTCTTTATTCCCTGTCTCACCTCCTGGAAGATTGAAGATAGAAACAATATTTGCTCTTCTCCTGTCTTCTGGGACTTCTCCTGTTCTCCAAGAGTTTTCAAAGATTATGGAGAGTGGTTCAAAAATGTCTTCTGCAATCTCCTTCAGTAGTCTGGGGTGTACTTTAATTCATCTGGACCTGGAGACTTGAATTCATTTATGTTAGCTAAGTGTTCCCTGGCCATCTCTCTGTTTACGGATAGTGTGGATTCTTTTATTCCTTTGATGGCCCCATGAAGATCAGTTGATGTTACATTTCCTTTCTGAGAGAAAACAGATGTAAAATAGGAATTTAAAAGTCCGGCCTTCTCAAAACCCTTTCTTTCCATTTCATCATTTTCATCCTGTAAAAATTCTATAGCATCTTTGACTTTTATTTTATTTTTGACATATCCCCAAAATCCCTTTATTGCTTTTGACTTCTCTTGCAAGCCTTAACTCATTGTCAGCTTTACCTAATCTGATTCGTGCCCTGCAGGTTCTGCAGACTGCATTATGCATGTACTTCCTGGCGTGAGTCCAGGTGCCCCGGCGATAAACTCTCCATTGTAATGCTTTTCAGCTATACCTGTCACCAGTAGACCGCAGTCTCGTGGCGGTGATTCTTAGGGAAGTGCTGGTTTAAGTAGCTTCTTGTGCACGTGTGTGCGCACGCGGCGCCCCCCCCTTTTTTTTTTTTTTAATTGATTGCTGCCCACAAGCGCCCGTCGCATGCGCACTGTACGCGCGCGTGCCCGGCCGCCACGTCCGGCGCGCGCTCTTTCCTGGCCCTTCTCCTGCAGCAACAGGAGAATCTTGTGCTCACCAGTCGGGACGCGCCCCCCCAGTGCGCAACTTCCGGTGCGCGGCTTTCGGTCTCCTGCAGCGCTTGCCACGTGTTAGGAGGGCGCAGGAGACAGGAAGACATGTATTACCGCTCCCCCATGCAGCGGTTCTCCTGGTCTCCACTGTCACCAATGAATACTTCGTTTATCCAGCCATCCGGCCTCATACCTCTGCCAAGTCGCAGCCTCAGGGGTCTGCTCCACCGCAGGTGTCCCAGGTATCCGGGGGGGAAGGAGGAGGAGGAGAGGGGGATGTTTTTTATGATGTGCCTGGCACCGATGTGCTCTCAGGCTGCATGGCCCCACATCAACAGAGGGACACACTGAAAAGTGGTCCCCGAGGATTGCCCCCACCTACAGCCGCCTTAGAGGGAGCCGTAGGGAAAAAAGTCTGCCCTAAAGGGCAGTGGCCATGCCTCGCTCAGGGGGGGCAGGGTATACCTGACCACCGAGGCGACTTCCAGTACCTGGCGACGGATGCGATGGACCAACGCCCACCGTTGCCCATCCGACCCAGGCCTAGGCATCCTCTTCATCCGAGAGTCTTTCATCTTGATGGTCTCCCATCGAGGACAGGAAACCAACTGATACGGAGAGAGGAGCTGCCCCTTTTATCTTGAAGGCTTCCTGTCCTTGATGGGTGGATTCCCTCTCTCGTGGTGCCGTCATGTATGATGGAAAAAATAAATTATGCCAGGTTGGGTAGTTATCAGAAGAAGTGCTTGGTCTTGTGCAGATTGCTCAATGGCACTACTGTCTCTTTTTTCCTTGAGGAGGCTGCTTCCAAGTACAATGAGGCTTGTACATGTTCCTGACATAAGTTTCAGGCCTGACCACAATATAAGCCCTCGCTTGCATACTCTGTATTCAGAATTTAATTCTAATGCTTTTCGTGTCTGGTAAAATCCAATTTCCTGACATTGATCATGCAGCTCCCCAACTCCTGTATTATATTCACTTTACAGCGGCTTCATCCGCTATGATAGTGGCTTTACTGGGATCAGGTGAGAAGAAGGATGACCAAAATAGAAAAAAATAGAATAGCACTAAGAAAACAGTCTACTTACTGGTGGAGTGGGTGGACTCTGAGTCAGCGACACTTTGCTGGGTGAAATCACAGTAGTAAAGGTGCTTGCTTGAAAAAGCACATATGAGGCAATCCAAAAAAAAAAGGAAAAAAGCAGCACACTCCGTTTACCATATCATAAAAACCTAAGTCCTTTATTTAAGTAAAGTTCACATGGACAAGGTTTGTAAGGTCAGGACAAATGCAGACAAAATAACAGGACTACGGCCATTTTGCATTTAACATGCTTCGACGGGTCCAGATCTGTGTTTTTATGATATGGTAAACGGAGTGTGCTGCTTTTTTCCTTTTTTTTTGTTGAGAATAAGGATGATCCCTCTACACTGTGACATCCCTTCATATATTTGTAGACAGCTTTTAAGTCTCCTCTTAGGCTAGTTTCACATTTCCGGCGGGCGCCTTGCATTTTGCCGCAGCGCCGCATGTGAAAACCTTTCACACTTCCGGCGGCCAAAATGCGGTTTTTTGCCGGATGGTTTCTGATGCTTGGAGAGATAAGAAACCATCCGGCAAAAACAAAAAACGTTACATGCAGCGTTTTTTCCGGACGCCGCAATGTACATTTGCTCCGCATCCGGACAAAACCGCATGCAACGCATTGACATGCGGCGCCATCCGGCGCTAATGCATGTCAATGCGAAAAAAGCCGCATGCGGCGCATCAGATTTTCAGATGCGGCGCTGCGGCAAAATGCCGGGGGCGCCACCAGGCGCCCGCCGGAAATGTGAAAGAGGCCTTAGACTTTTTTTTTGCTATCTAAACATTCTTAGATCCTTTAACTGTTCCTCGTAGGACATACTTTGCAGTCTGCTCACCACATCCTGTTAGCTCTTCTCTGAACTTGCTCCAGTTTTTCAATGTATTTTTTTTAAATATGGTGCCCAGACCTGGAGACAGTATTCCAGATGAGGCGTGACCAAGGAGAAGCAGAGGGAGGCAAGTCTTCTGATGAGCTGAAGGACACGCTGTCTTGTATTATGATCAGATAGTTTCTACTTGTGAATAAAAGTATTTATAAAATTATTTGGAATTTGTCATTAAAAAAGAAGTAATAAAAGTAGTAGTAGAAAATACAAAATATTATAATCCTACTTACAACTTTTCCAATTGTAATTTTCATTAAATTGCCATGATCATTACTTCACTGCTACTTGTATGACTAGTGTTAATATATTTATACATTTTAATTTATCATATTTTCTTACTATACTAAAAAAAACCTCAACAAATAGAAGATTATACTGCATACTAAAGTGTTTTATTACAAAATAAATTTAGTTTTCTTACTGTTTTTGGTAATGTCTTTACATGTATTCTTAACTATTATATTTAATTCTTTATAAGATTTGATTCTTTTTCATTTTATTTATAGTTTTTCTTCTCGTTTATATTATTAGCTATGCATTTTTACTACTTTTTTTTACGTTTATGTAAATATTGTATACCTAGTGTATTTACCAAAATTCCTATTTGTGATTTTCTTTTATTTAATTTTATATTTAGGTTTCTGCTTTTATTTTTTACTCATATTTTAAACATATTACAATTACATATTTTTAACTAAATGTATTTTGTCTTTATAAATGAAAGAAAGTAATAATTGTTATATATATTTTCATGTGTATTTTAGATGTTTGAGGGTCATTAGTGTATAATGTATAGTGTATTGTAAACCTAATGTATTTAAGTAATTTATTATCTTTGGTTTTTTTTTTATTTTATATATACTTTTTACATGTAATGTTAATCAGCACATTCCCTGCACCTCTGATTACTGTATGCACTGGAGCCTGTCCCCACCTGCTGAGTAGTGGAGACGCCTCCCTGTCATAGTTTACATATGAGTGAAGGGAAGAATCACAGACCTGTGTGATGCAAGTGTTAACCACAACAGAATAGAATACCTTTTGTATTTAGCTGTAGTCGGAGAGTGCCAATAGTATCATGGTGAATAGTTAAGGGTATGCCACACTAAACAATATCGCTAACGGGATCGCTAAAAAACGTCACTATTTAGCGATCCCGTTAGCGATATTGTTCAGTGCGGCAGCTTCCAGCGACGAGCTTCCTGCTGTGATCTCGCTCGTCGCTGGAATCGTTCCGGACCCTATTTTCATCGCTGGCGCTCCCGCTGGGTAAGTATCTTATCGCTGTGTGGCACCTTTTCTTAGCGATTTAGCGGTACTTTTGTACCGCTAAAGTCGTTAAGAAGATCGCTAACGGCGATAGCGTCGTTAACTATATCGCTAAATGCGGCAGCATTTAGCGATATAGAAACAATCCCGCTAGCGATCTCATTAGTATGCAACGCTAACGAGATCGCTAGCGGGATAGCTCAGTGTGGCAGTACCTTTAGGATCAGTCTTTATTCCTATAAGGGTGTAAATTTTGCTTTCTGCATAATCAATTGCTCTTGATTTTTTTCTCTAGCTGACAAAGCTTTTCTAGACTACTTCCCTCTTGCATGACTATAGCAGAGATGCACATAAATTTGTCTTACACTGGATTCATTCACTTTTATGGCATAAATTAGGATCCATTTTCAGGAAGTGCTGACGGAGATTTATTTTCCCACTTTTCAAAAGTTTGCAGAGCTGTCCAGTAATGGCGTAAAAATCTAAAAATATTAGCAACTAAAAATGTCCAACCTTTTCAATGGTTTTACACAAGAAATTTGGCAAAAAATATAGTTGAGTCAGGGCAGAGCTTCTATGGGAAAACATCTTAAATTAACGATTATCACTTTATAAAGGTTCCAAAGAAATATTTTTAAAAATATGTTGTAAATCTTTATTTGTCTAAATAAAATAGATCATAATATATTAGAAGATAATATTGTACGGGGGCAACAAGTGACTTAAAAAAAAGATTCAATAACAAATTATTCTAATGAGAAGATCATAATATAGTATATATTAATGATATATTGTTTACTAATAAATTAGTCATCCAAGAAATAATCTACATTATAGTAAAAGAGATACCATAGAGCCTGTACATATATAAATAAGCTTTTATTGGCTTAAATCAAGAATGACAGCTTTATAGAGTAGATCTTTATCAATGTGGCATCGTGTGTGACTTGATTTTAAGACTAAAACATATATTTTTAAATAAAAAAGCAATGTTATATTTTTGTTTAATCTGTTATTTTATGGTAGATTCAATTGTGAAAAAATAAAATTATAAGCAAACTGAAACGTAGGAAGACAATACATGAATTCACAATGATACATACGATGCAAGTATTATACATTTAATTAATTTAACAATTTCTAAAAATAATCCTTTCAAACAAGATATAAAAATTAATATGTATTTTAGAGACAAATTATCATTGTGGTGTGATATGTCAATGTTATTATATTATTGTATTTTATTAGAAAGGTTATTTTTAAAGAATTTCTTGAAGTTTAGCTACTTAACTGAACAATATTTTATTACTTGTTATTTTTTGCATGTTTGAGATTCTTATCGTTTATGTGAAGAACTTGTCTTTTTCAATGTGAAGATTTTTTCCATTTAACTGTATTTTAACAGTTCTAATTCAAGTAGGGGGATAAAGTCTTGAACAGCAATTGTAGAACAATAGATGGAAAATAAAAAATTACAAATTGTTCTGTCTAGTGCCTCTTTAGTGATTAGCCCTTGGAATTCCCCACCTCTGTCTTTCAACTGAGGGATCCAATTGGTTGTTGGAAAAAAAGAAAAAAAAAAGAATATGTAAAAGCAGACCAATCACTGGCCTCAGGCAGGGAGGATCACTACTCCAGAAAAGTATAAAGACAGCACTCCAAATCCCTTAGGCACTTGTTGCCAGAAAGAGATCATTTTGTGACGCTGAGCTGGATGCAAGATGCTGAGTCGCTTGCAAGAACTTAAAAAGGAGGAAGAGACCCTGCTGAAGATCAAGGCGGCCCTGCACGATCAGCTCAACAGGTTAAAGGTTGAGGAGCTGGCTCTTCAGTCCATGATCAATGCCGGAGAGGAGCAGGAGCAGCAGTCGCAGGGTGCACAGTCGGAGGCGGATTCTCTGAACGTGGACGATGAAGCTGCAATAAACCAGACGGAGCTGCAACTTAGTACAATGACGTACAATGAGGAAGAGGAGGAGGAAGAAGATTCAGACAATTAGAAGATGACCCCAGAAATAAACTTGACTGTACATGCAGTGATTGCAGATCATCTTCTGTAAACCACAGGGTTAATGACGGCAGTATATTATCTTGCATGTATTCCATCTTAACTCTTTTTGCCCGTCAGTTTCACATCTTATGGTTCGTAAGGGGAAACACAATCTTTTAAAAGCAACATCTCCGGACTTGTCGAATTGCTGCTTCACAAGGGTACAGTGCTGTCACCCTTCCTCTTCTCATTGTATACAGCTGACTTTCAGTATAAATCTGATTTTTGTCACCTCCAAAAATTCTCAGATGACTCCGTGATTGTAGGGGCATTGTGGGGGGCCGGGGGGAGGAGGAATATAGAAGGGTGGTTTCTGACTTTGTGGATTGGTGTCAGACTAACTGTCTAGAACTAAATGTAAAGAAAACCAAGGAGATGGTGGTGAGTTATAGAAGGAAAAAGGAGGATTACATACCAATCACCATTGCTGGCCAGGAGGTTGAGATTGTTGAGAGCTACAAATATTTGGGGGTTCACCTTGACAGTAAACTCGATTGGAGGTGTCATACAGAAAAGGTTTACAAGAAGGGAATGAGCAGACTGTACTTTCTGCGGAAGCTCAGGTCGTTCAATGTGTGCAGTAAAATGCTGGAGATGTTCTACCAGTCCGTTGTAGCAAGCACCATCTTTTTTGCTATCATTTGCTGGGGCAGTAGTGTGCGAGTAGCTGACGCTAATAAACTCAACAAACTTATCAAGAAGGCAAGCGCAGCTGTTGGCCTCCATCTTGACTCTTTTGAGGAGGTATTGGAGGATAGAATTCAGAAGAAGTGTAGGGCAATAATGAACAATAATACACACCCACTATACGAGCTGTTCTTGAATCAGAAGAGCACATTAAGCAGCCGTCTAATCCTACTAAGGTGCAAGAAGGAGAAATTCAGGAAATCGTTTGTACCTACTGCTAAGGGGATGTATAATAATGTAATAATAATTTCCTAAGGGTGGGAGAAAAATAATGACTGATGGTTGGTGTACTAATGTCAATTAACACTATCTTATATATACATGAACTACACACTTTTATTTATTATGTAATGTTGGTACACCTGTGCAAGATTTGTATCCTAATATTTTATGTACTGCTGTTTGTATTACTGCTGTAATACTGTAATTTCCCCCCGGGATCAATAAAGTGTATCGTATCGTATCGTATCGTACTATGTGGTCTGGTAGTGCGGCCATTAGACACACAGAAGGCTACAGTACAATTATCTACCCATTGCTGAGACAGATTCGCTACAATTGAGGGCGTCGTAAAATGCACTGAAACTTATCGCTGTGAGTGTATTGCCAAGCATGGTCAGGTGCTAGGACTCCGTGCATCTTGGGGGCTGCAGTCAGTAGGGCAAGCCGATCAAGGTTCACGCAGTTAATTTTGTGTTCAACGTTTCTTGTGTCTTCATATGGATCACATAAAGCGCAATCTGTAGCAAAGGACCAATGGCTCTTGTGGTTGTAAATACATATATAACTGTTATATTACGGTAGCTGAGGAGTGCAGGTAAAAAAGGAAATACACCAGAGCAGTTGGAATCTATGAGATTGCAGTACTCTGACTAACCACCGCAACTAGAGGCAGCCGTGGAGCGTTCCTACGATGGTCCTAGACGCCTCGTCACAGCCTGAGAAACTAACTACACCTAAAGATAGAAAAGGAAAGCTATCTGCCCCGGAGCAGAACCCCAAAGACAATAGAAAGCCCCCAAACATGTAATGGCGGTTAGACAAGAGGAAATACTGACACAGAAAGAAAATAGTATGAGCAAACGCTGGGCCCAAACTATCTAAATAGAAAAGGACAGGAAGGGTACTTACTGCAATCCCAGAAAACCCTGAAAAACACCAACATACTAATTTCAAAATCACCTGAGATCACACGACCTCTACCACCTAAATTAGTTCTCTGGTGTAACAAAAACAGCAGCCACTGAAAAAACTGCAAAAAGCAAAAGTACAAAACACAGTGGCTGGACTAAACTGAGAGGGCAAAAGCCCCCGGAGGGGACCCAGAAGGCCCCCACAGAAGTGCAGGACAAAATGCAAAAATATAGCAAAAACACAAAATAAGAAATTGTCTTATCTGACAGCAGGAGATGCAGACACGACACAGCAGGCTACAAGGGAAACTGGAAAGAAGGATTCAGACCAGAACAATTGATCACCGGCAACCCTGATGGGAAAATGATTCCCTTAAATAAGACCAATCAGTAACACCTGATTCCCAATCCTCACTAGTACCGCTTGTAACCACCAGAGGGAGCCTCTGCTCAGAACTCATCTCAAACCCATTCACAACAGTACCCCCCCTTGAGGAGGGGTCACCGAACCCTCATTTGAGCAACCAGGTCGGTCAGGATGAGTTCTATGATACGCACGGATAAGTCTCCTAGCATGGATGTCCGAAGCAAACACCCAAGAATTATCTTCCTGACCATAACCTCTCCATTTAACCAAATACTGGAGTCTTCGTCTAGAAAAACGAGAATCCAATATTTTCTCAACCACATACTCCAGATTGCCCTCAACCAAAACAGGGTCAGGAGGCACAGCAGCAGGAACCACTGGCTCAACAAACCTCTTCAACAAGGACTTGTGGAACACGTTATGGATCTTAAATGTCCCTGGAAGAAGCAAACGAAAAGAAACAGGATTAATAATCTCCATGATCTTATAAGGTCCAATGAACCTAGGCTTAAATTTAGGAGATGCTACTCTCATAGGAATATTCTTTGAGGACAACCAGACCAAGTCCCCCACTTTAAACCGAGGACCATCAGTCCTATGCCGGTTAGCAAACCGCTGGGCCTTCTCCTGAGAGAGGGACAACCTCTCCACTACCTGGTCCCAAATCTGCTGCATACGCTCAACAACAGAGTCAACACCTGGACAGACAGAAGCCTCCGTCTGTCCTGAAGAAAATCGAGGGTGAAACCCAGAATTACAGAAAAACGGAGACATCAAAGTGGCAGAGCTAGCCCTATTATTAAGAGCAAACTCAGCCAAAGGCAAAAAAGAGACCCAGTCATCCTGATCAGCAGACACAAAGCATCTTAGATAAGTCTCCAATGTCTGGTTTGTTCTCTCAGTTTGACCATTGGTCTGAGGATGAAATGCCGAGGAGAAAGACAATTGAACACCCAGTTTAGAACAAAAAGTCCTCCAAAATCTGGAAACAAACTGGACTCCTCTGTCAGACACAATGTTCTCAGGAATGCCGTGTAAACGAACCACGTGCTGAAGGAACAACGGCACCAATTCAGAGGAGGAAGGCAACTTAGGTAATGGCACAAGATGTATCATTTTGGAAAACCTATCACAAATTACCCAGATGGTGGTCATTCTCTGAGAAACAGGAAGATCGGAAATGAAATCCATAGAGATATGGGTCCATGGTCTCTTGGGCACAGGCAATGGCATCAACAAACCACTAGAGCGAGAGCAAGGCTTGGAGCGAGAGCAAGTCCCGCAGGACTGCACAAATTCCCTGACATCGCGAGACAAGGTAGGCCACCAAAAGGACCGACTAACCAAGTCTCTGGTACCAAAAATTCCGGGATGCCCAGCCAATGCGGAACAATGAATCTCAGACATCACACTCTTTTTCCATTGGTCCGGGACAAACAATTTTCCAACAGGGCAGCGCTCGGGCCTATCCTCCTGACACCCCTCCAGAGCAAGTCTCAAATTAGGCGAGATGGCGGAAAGAACTACACCCTCCTTCAAAATAACAGAGGGATCAGATAGCTCAGGAGAGTCCGCAATGAAACTCCTCGAGAGGGCATCCGCCTTAACATTCTTAGTGCCAGGAAGAAAGGAAACCACAAAATTAAAACGTGTGAAAAACAAGGCCCACCTGGCCTGTCTAGGATTGAGTCGCTTGGCAGATTCCAGATAGACCAGATTCTTATGGTCCGTAAGGACCACCACCTGATGTTTGGCTCCCTCCAGCCAATGTCTCCACTCTTCAAAAGCCCACTTCATGGCCAATAACTCCCGATTACCCACGTCATAATTACGTTCAGTAGGAGAAAATTTTCGAGAGAAAAAGGCACAAGGGTTACTTTTAGAGGTCTCTGGATCTTTTTGGGACAAAACGGCACCTGCCCCAATTTCAGAGGCATCAACCTCCACCTGAAATGGCAGAGAAACATCAGGCTGCCGTAGAACAGGAGCAGAAGTGAATCTCTGCTTAAGTTCCTGAAACGCAGAGACTGCCTCAGGAGGCCAATTCACCACATCAGAACCCTTTCTGGTCAAATCAGTTAATGGTTTAACAATAACAGAGAAATTACCAATAAATTTACGATAAAAATTGGCAAAACCCAAAAATCTCTGAAGAGCCTTTAATGAAGTAGGTTGGACCCAATCACAGATGGCCTGAACCTTGACCGGGTCCATTTCAATAACAGATGGGGACAAAATGAATCCCAGAAATGAGATCTTCTGTACGCCAAAAAGACACTTTGATCCCTTCACATACAGAGCATTCTCTCTCAAAATCTGGAATACAGTTCGAACATGTTTCACATGAGAGTCCCAGTCATTAGAAAAAATCAAGATATCATCCAAATAAACAATCAGAAACTTGTCCACAAAATCCCTGAAAATGTCATTCATGAAGGACTGGAAGACGGAAGGAGCATTAGTGAGCCCAAAGGGCATCACAAGGTACTCAAAATGCCCTTCAGGGGTGTTAAATGCCGTCTTCCATTCATCCCCGTGCTTAATGCGAATAAGGTTATACGCCCCCCTGAGGTCAAGCTTGGTAAACCAAGTAGCGTTTTTCACCCTGGAAAACAGGTCAGAAATCAAGGGTAACGGGTATTGATATTTCACAGTAATATTGTTCAAGAGACGATAATCAATACACGGCCTTAATGAACCATCTTTTTTGGCCACAAAGAAAAAACCGGCACCTAAGGGTGAAGAGGATGGTCTGATATAACCCTTCTCCAATGATTCCTTGATATAAGACCGCATAGCGTCATGTTCAGGTACAGACAAGTTAAAGAGGCGACCCTTAGGGAATTTACTACCTGGCACTAATTCAATAGCGCAGTCATAGCTCCTATGGGGAGGTAAGGATGCAGATTTACTTTCGCTAAACACATCAGAAAAATCAAACAAAAAGTCAGGAACATCCTCAGCCTGGGGGAGGCAGAAAAAACAGGAGTGTTGGTATTAACACATTGGCAGCCCCAACTGGTTACAGACACAGATTTCCAATCCAAAACAGGATTATGAGACTGTAACCAAGGGAAACCCAGCACGATAATGTCATGCAGATTATATAGAACCAAAAATTTGCAGCACTCCTGGTGATCAGGTTCAACCCTCATTATCACCTGAGTAGAAAACTGGGGTTTATTCTCAGCCAAAGGGTAGAATCGATCCCCAGTAGGGGAATAGACTTCTGTAGGGGTATCAAGGGAAATCCACAACGTTTAGCAAAATCATAATCCATCAGGTTAATAGCTGCTCCAGAATCAACGAAAGCCTGAGCAGAAAATGAGGACAGAGAGCATATCAGAGTGACAGTTAATAAAAACTTAGTCTGAACACTACCCAAGACAACTGAGCGTGCAAAACGTCTTCCCCGCTTAGGGCAGACTGAAATAGCATGAGAGGCATCACCACAGTAGAAACATAACCCATTGCGCTTTCGAAACTCATGACGCTGTGCCCCAGACACCACTCCATCACACTGCATGGGCTCAGCAGCTGGCTCACAAGGCAACACCATTCCACGCATACTTCTCCGCTCACGCAAACGTCTGTCAATTTGAATCGCTAATGACATAGAATCATTGAGACCAGAGGGGACAGGGAATCCCACCATAACATCCTTTACATTATCCGACAGACCCTTCCGGAAAAGGGCCGCCAAAGCGTCGTCATTCCATTTGGTCAGGACTGCCCACCTACGGAATCTCTGACAGTATAACTCAGCGTCATCAAGCCCCTGATTTAATGCCAACAAGGCTTTTTCAGCTTGATCAGTGACATTAGGCTCATCGTACAATAACCCCAAAGCCTGAAAAAATGCATCAACATCACTCAAAACAGGATCCCCAGGTGTGAGGGAAAAAGCCCAATCCTGAGGATCGCCGCGCAGGAGAGAGATGATAATTTGAACCTGCTGCGCTGCGTTTCCTGAGGACTTAGATTTTAAGGCAAAAAACAATTTACAATTATTTTTGAAATTCTGAAACTTAGCTCGATCCCCTAAAAACAAATCTGGCATGGGGATCCTAGATTCCACAACAGGCAACCTAGCAAGATATGCAGCAATACTCTGAACCTCAGTGGCAAGCTGATCCACACGGCCAGACAACTGTGCAAACTCCATTGGGAGAAAAGATCCTCCCCAGCACCCAGAGATACAGAGGGAAAAAAAAAAAAAAAAATGCAACAAACAGAAAAATATCTCTGACAACTTTTCTTCCTTCAAAATATATATATATTTTTTTTCCCTTCTGTGAGTACCATACAATTTTTTTGGGCCGGTGATACTGTTATATTACGGTAGCTGAGGAGTGCAGGTAAAAAAGGAAATACACCAGAGCAGTTGGAATCTATGAGATTGCAGTACTCTGACTAACCACCGCAACTAGAGGCAGCCGTGGAGCGTTCCTACGATGGTCCTAGACGCCTCGTCACAGCCTGAGAAACTAACTACACCTAAAGATAGAAATAGGAAAGCTATCTGCCCCGGAGCAGAACCCCAAAGACAATAGAAAGCCCCCAAACATGTAATGGCGGTTAGACAAGAGGAAATACTGACACAGAAAGAAAATAGTATGAGCAAACGCTGGGGCCCAAACTATCTAAATAGAAAAGGACAGGAAGGGTACTTACTGCAATCCCAGAAAACCCTGAAAAACACCAACATACTAATTTCAAAATCACCTGAGATCACACGACCTCTACCACCTAAATTAGTTCTCTGGTGTAACAAAAACAGCAGCCACTGAAAAAACTGCAAAAAGCAAAAGTACAAAACACAGTGGCTGGACTAAACTGAGAGGGCAAAAGCCCCCGGAGGGGACCCAGAAGGCCCCCACAGAAGTGCAGGACAAAATGCAAAAATATAGCAAAAACACAAAATAAGAAATTGTCTTATCTGACAGCAGGAGATGCAGACACGACACAGCAGGCTACAAGGGAAACTGGAAAGAAGGATTCAGACCAGAACAATTGATCACCGGCAACCCTGATGGGAAAATGATTCCCTTAAATAAGACCAATCAGTAACACCTGATTCCCAATCCTCACTAGTACCGCTTGTAACCACCAGAGGGAGCCTCTGCTCAGAACTCATCTCAAACCCATTCACAACATATAACAAATGTGCAGGCCAATAGACGGGTACGAACATACAGCACCAAGACCTAAGCTGTGCACGGTCCATAAATGTGTATGAGGATTCTTGTGTGTGCAATGATGAATTCTCCTCAATAAAAAGGTATTACTCCAAAAAAAAAAAAAAAAAGAAAGAGATCATTTTGTGAAAGTGCCAAAGAAGAGAATGAACTCAACTCATCTTCCAGCTCATCAGGGATCTACAAACCTTCATCAGAATCATCTAAAAAGTGCCCAGGAGGCAACAGAGATGGCAGCCTACGGTGCAAACGTCAGCACATTCCACCAGCAGAACTTCTATTCAATGCCAAGGGTGGTCAACTATGGAATTGGGGACTATTCACATTCAACCAACTCTAACTTATGGCTTAATGGACCAGGAGTCAATAATACACCAGGATATCTTCCTGGAAATGACCCAAACTTGTACATGCCAACTTCTTCTCACTCGTTTCTTATTGCTATGGCCATACAAAAATCACCGCAAAAGAAACTAACCCTGAGCCAGATTTATCAGAAATTGGAGGACTATTATACTTTTTACAACCACCGAAAAGCAGGATGGCAAAATTCAATTCGACACAACTTGTCTCTGAACGACTGTTTTAAGAGAGTGCCAAGAGATAAGGCTGACCCAGGTAAGAATATGACTTCAATTCTAATTAATTACGTTTTTAATTTGCAATATTAGTATTTTCCATCAATTCGCACTTGGTTTTGTATTTTACAAATGAAGTTTATCAGATAAATCTACTATAAGTATTTTTTGTTATAAATGGATTTTTTTCATAAATGTATTGAGTTTTAGTTCCAAACTCAAACAGGAAAAATTATTTTAATTAAAAAAAAAAAACAACTTCAGGATGTTTTGAAAAACTGCTTGAAAGACTAGAATTTTCCTATCCATTTTTGCAATCTTTTTCATTTAGTATATAGTAAAAATCATTTCATTTTCAAAGCTTTGTTTTTATAATTTGTACTTTAGTGCTGCTATATTTTTATTCATGTTTATATTTTATTTCATTATAGTAATAATCTTTTTATTTTTACAATGTTTAGGCAAAGTCAATTATTGGACTCTGGACCCTAACTGTGAGAAGACGTTCGACAATGGGAAATTTCGCCGGACAAAAAAGAGCACATCAGAGTCCAATAAGA
>JARQOD010008855.1:0-33845 GCA_033576555.1 Oophaga sylvatica
GTCACGGCCCCCCCCCCCTTTTTCCTCCTCAGTCCCCCCCGGCCCCCCCCCCCCTTTCCCCCTCAGCCCACGTCCCCCCCCCCTTTTTCCCCCCCTCACCCCCGGTCCCCCTCCCCTTTGTTTCCCCCCCCCCCCCCACGGCCCCTCCCCCTTTTCCTCCTCAGTCACGGGTCCCCTCCCCCTTTTCCTCCTCAGTCACGGTCCCCCCTCCCCCTGTTCCTCCTCAGTCAACGGTCCCCCTCCCCCTTTTCCTCCTGTCACGGTCCCCCTCCTCCTTTTCCTCCCCTGTCATGGTCCCCCTCCTCCTTTGTCACGGTCCCTCCCCCTTTTCCTCCTCAGTCACGGTCCCCCTCCCCCTGTTATTCCTCCTCAGTCACGTCCCCCTCCCCCTTTTCCTCCTTCACGTCCCCCCTCCCTCCTTTTCCTCCTGTCAAGGTCCCCCCCTCCTTTGTCACGGTCCCTCCCCCTTTTCCTCCTCATCACGGTCCCCCTCCCCCTGTTCCCCTCAGTCCGGTCCCCCTCCCCCTTTTCCTCCTGTCACGGTCCCCCCCCTCCTTTGTCACGGTCCCCCCTCCTTTTCCTCCTGTCACGGTCCCCCTCCCCCTTTTTTCCTCCTGTCACGGTCCCCCTCCTCCTTTCCTCCTCATCACGGTCCCCCTCCCCCTTTTCCTCCTCAGTCACGGTCCCCCTCCCCCTTTTCCTCCTTAGTCACGGTCCCCCTCCCCCTCCTTTCCTCCTTATTCACGCCGTCCCCCTCCTCCCTTTTCCTCCTCAGTCACGGTCCCCCTCCCCCTTTTCCTCCTCAGTCACGGTCCCCCTCCCCCTTTTCCTCCTTAGTCACGGTCCCCCTCCACCCCCCCATCACGTCCCCCTCCCCCCTTTTCCTCCTCAGTCACGGCCCCCCCTCCCCCTTTTCCTCCTCAGTCACGGTCCCCCTCCCCCCTTTTCCTCCTTAGTCACGGTCCCCCCCTCCCCCTTTTCTCCTTAGTCACGGTCCCCCCTCATACAGTGCCGGGTGTGGGGCGGTTACCCGAGTGCTCCTTGGCGAGGCCTGCGATCTCCTCCCGGCTGAACACGTAGGCCTTGGAGCTTAGCCAGCCGCGGATGAGCTGCAGAGGACGCCCAACACTGCGAGGGCCACTGCCGCCTTCACGGCCCCGAGACCCCGAGCAACATAGCAGACGGCGGGTGTCACTGCTGACGGGTCACTGGAGCCAAAGCCAAACACTGCGCACAGCTCCGCCCACTCCGACACACAGCCAATAGTGCGAGAGTAGCAACTAAAGCAGCCAATTAGAGGCGACACAACTGCAATCCCGGCCATCAGCCGCGAGGAGGGAATGTGGTGACAGGCGGGAAACTGACAGACACACAGCGACACCTGGTGGTAATAAACAGGTCACACGTGAGCAGAGAAAAGTCTGTAATATATATGGTATAATAAACAATATATATACACCCTTTTTTATTATATATACCCCCATATTATATATACACCCCTAAATTATATATACACATCCCCTATATTATACATAGACACCGCTATACTATATATACACCCCCTATATTATACATATATACCCCTATATATACACACATCCCCTATATTATATATACACCCCTATATTATATATAAAACATCCCCTATATTATACATATACACCCCCTATATTATACATATATACTCCTATATATATATATACACACACCCTATAATTATATATACACCCCCTATATTATACATAATAAACCCCCAAAATATACCACACATCCCCTATATTATATATAACACCCTATATTATATATACACATCCCCTATATTATACATATACACCCCCTATATTATACATATATACTCCTATATATATATATACACACACCCTATATTTAATAATACACCCCCTATATATACAAAATACCCCTATATATACACACATCCCCTATATTAAATATACACCCCTATATTATATATACACATCCCTATATTATACATATACACCCCCTATATTTACATATATACTCCTATATATATACACACACCCTATATTATATAAATACACACCCTATATTATATATACACATCCCCTATATTATACATATATACCCCTATATATACACACATCCCCTATATTATATATACACCCCTGTATTATATATACACCATCCCTATATTATACATATACACCCCCTATATTATACATATATACTCCTATATATATATATATATATATAAATATATATATATATATATACACACCCTATATTATATACACCCCCTAAAATTATACATATATACCCCTATATATACACACATCCCCTATATTATATATACACCCCTATATTAATATTTCACATCCCCTATATTATACATATACACCCCCTATATTATACATATATACTCCTATATATATATAACATCCCCTAATTACATATACACATCCCCTATATTATATATACACATTCCCTATATTATATATACACCCCCTATATTATACAATATACCCCTATATATACACCCCCTATATATATATACACATCCCCTATATTATATAAACACCTCCTATATTATACATATACACACCCTATATTATACATATAAACCCCCTATATATATATATACATACACCGCCTATATTAATATATACACCCCTTATATTTTATATACACCCCTATATTATATATACACCCCTATATTATATATACACATCCCCTATATTATATATACACCCCCTATATTATATATACACCCCTATATTATACATATAAACCCCTATACTATATATACACCCCTATATTATATATACACCCCTATATTATATAAAATTCAAATTCAAAGAAGCTTTATTGGCAGGACTAAATACACATTAGTTTTGCCAAAGCAAGTTGGCAAGTTCTAAAACTAGAACTTCTATCCCAAATGTGATGAAAACGTGCACACGGTCCGCCACACGGTAGCCCGGGGTATCACGGCTTGTGATCCCTCCGTGCCGCAAATGTGACGAAAACGCGCACACACACGACGGCTGCTGCCGTCCGACCCAGTAAACTGCAGGGATTTATAATTATCCCACTTCCACTTAGGAACCTGCAGCTCTCTGGCGCCCCCCTTACCCTCAGGTCAGTCAGGGAACTGCACCTAGGATAATTAGTCGCCAGACGGGTCACTTGGATGTGT
Organism: Oophaga sylvatica; assembly: GCA_033576555.1. Lineage (NCBI taxonomy): Eukaryota > Metazoa > Chordata > Amphibia > Anura > Dendrobatidae > Oophaga > Oophaga sylvatica. The sequence goes on from JARQOD010008855.1 coordinate 3,176, forward strand.
GCTGGCTATTGGGCACGCTGCAGTGAGGGAATTATAATTACTCCGGGCCGCAGCCAGGCAATACACTTATAAAACCCGCTCCGTCACTGCCAACGCCACCCCATAGGTCAACACTTTTACACCCCTTCTTTTAGCTGCCACCAGCTACGATTTACTTAATGAACAATTTATCAAGAGGGTCCGTAGCAACCCCAAAACAGTAGCGTAGTACTTCAGGCACGTGCAAATTCGTTTATAGAGCAGGAGAAACAAGCTAATAATTTTATAGGTTTATTCCTTAAAAAAACAGGCAGTGCTTATAGTTTAAAAAGATGTAACAAGCTGAGACAGTTATCGTTATGTACAATGCAGTTAGAAATAAACGGGATTAAAAGTGAAAAACTTACATGGTAGTTATATCATTTACAGGCAAGACAGGCTGGGGGAGGAGCCACAACGCCATAGTTCATTGCAGGTCTCTTACCTGCTTCAGGGACTGGAGGAGTACGCTGTGGCGTACCTGGACATTACGACATTGCCGTCTTCAGTTCCACCTGAGAGGAACACCTTCAGCATCTCCAGGAGGTGCTCAAGCGTATTCACCAGGCAGGTCTGACCATCAAGCCGGGAAAATGCCAGATGGGCATGAGGAGGTCCACTACCTGGGGCACCGGGTAGGCGGGGGTTCCATGAGTCCAGAGCCCGAGAAAGTGGACGCGATCTTGTCCTGTCCCACCCCCAGGACCAAAAAGCAGGTGAAGTCCTTCCTGGGCACTGCAGGGTACTATAGGCGTTTTGTACCGAACTATAGCGCCATTGCAAAAACCCTTGACGAACCTCACCAAGGGCGGTCTGCCCCAAACAGTCAGCTGGACAGATGGCTGTGAGGCGGCATTCCGAGCTTTGAAAACAGCCCTGTGCAGCTCTCCAGTGTTGAAAGCCGTCGACAGCAGTCGGCCATTCCTGGTACAGACTGACGCCAGCGAATTTGGCCTCGGTGCTGTACTCAGCCAGGTTGATTCGGGGAACCAGGAGCACTCCGTGTTGTACCTGAGCCGGAAACTTCTGCCGAGGGAAGTGGCATCATCCACCATCGAGAAGGAGTGCCTGGCCATGGTCTGGGCACTGCAACGTTTGCAGCCCTACCTGTACGGGCGCACCTTCAAGGTGGTCACCGACCACAACCCTCTGAGCTGGCTGCACACAGTGTCCGGAACCAATGGTAGGTTGCTACGCTGGAGCCTTGCCCTACAGCAGTATGATTTTGCCGTACAACACAAGAAAGGCAGCGATCATGGGAATGCTGATGGGTTGTCGCGACGTGGCGAACCCGCTGAGGTGCGCATGGCGGATTACCGACAGGTCATGCCTCCGTAGCGCCCTCTAAGGGGGGGAGGTGTGATGACATCTACTACATTTAGCAGCCTGTGTATAGCTGCGCTTTCCCTTCCCCCTCCCAGCGTGCACACAGGCTTAGTGTAATCTAAGCTGCCACGCTGGAGTTTTCCCTCCTCACCGCAGGGGGTCCCCATTGTCTGCCCATGTGCTTTTCCTCCCATAGCAGCCATTTTGAGAATTCATTCTTAAAAGGTTATAACACGGTGGGAATTTGCGTTAGAAACACGAAAGTTACTGTTTTGAAACATGCGCCCGACAGGCATCGTTCCCGTGGTACTGGTGAACCCGTAACTCCAACAGAACCCGAGAAATGGAATTCTCGGATGCCCCATGAACTATCTCACCCAAGTTTGGGCTCATTTGAACCGTCATTTTAAAGTAAGATCATTGATAGGTCTGCCATTCTTCTGCGAGGTTCTCAGGATGAAGTATGCTCCTGATAATCTTCCAGAACTAAAACTAGAATATATATATATAGGGGGTGTATATATACACCCCCTATATTATATATACACCCCTATATTATATATACACCCCTATATTATATATGCACATCCCCTATATTATACATATACACCCTTATACTATATAAACGCCCCCTATATTATATATACACCCCCTATATTATATATACACCCCTATACTATATATACACCCCCTATCTAATATATAAAGCTGAATGTATGTATGTGTGTATGTATGTGGGTATGTTTGTCCGGGATTGGAATCCGCACCGTCGCACTTACGGGCATGAAATTTTGCATGCCCGCACGTCTCGACCCCGAAAGCGTCCTAGGCTATGTTTTGAATCGAAATTTTAACCCCGCGCGTTCCAAATCGCCAAACAATTTTGGCCCTATCTACATAATGGGGAGAAAGCTGAATGCTTGTGTGTATGTCCGGCATAGGAATCTGCATTTACGGGCATGAAATTTTGCACACCCGCACGTCTCGACCCCGGGAGCGTCATAGGCTAGGTTTTGAGTCGAAATTTTAACCCCCGCGCATTCCAAATCGGCAAATAATTTTGGCCCGGGATAGAATCTGCACCGTTGTACTTACGGGCATGAAATTTTGCATGCCCGCACATCTCAACCCCAGGAGCATCATAGGCTATGTGTTGAATGGAAATTTTAACCCCCGCACGTTCCAAATCGCCAAACAATTTTGGCCCTATCTACATAATGGGGAGAAAGCTGAATGCTTGTGTGTATGTCCGGCATAGGAATCTGCATTTACGGGCATGAAATTTTGCACACCCGCACGTCTCGACCCCGGGAGCGTCATAGGCTAGGTTTTGAGTCGAAATTTTAACCCCGCGCATTCCAAATCGGCAAATAATTTGGCCCGGGATAGGAATCTGCACCGTTGTACTTACGGGCATGAATTTTGCATGCCCGCACATCTCAACCCCAGGAGCATCATAGGCTATGTGTTGAATGGAAATTTTAACCCCGCGCATTCCAAATCGCCAAACTATTTTGGCCCTATCTACATAATGGGGAGAAAGCTGAATGCTTGTGTGTATGTCCGGCATAGGAATCTGCATTTACGGGCATGAAATTTTGTACACCTGCACGTCTCGACCCCGGGAGCGTCATAGGCTGTGTTTTGAGTCGACATTTTAACCCCACGTGTTCAAAATTGCGCGCATTAAAAACACACACACGTCTGGTATTTTTATCTTTTAAAAATAAATATCTGATTAATAACCAGCCAAACTACAAGACCAATTTGTTATAAATTTGCCATATAGGGAAATAAGACAGATGTCAGTCACATGAGCTGTATATTATTTGTATGTGTGAGGTAATATATACTGCCAGAGGGGAATGTTTTCTGTTGGCTGGAGAATTATCAGGCTGCCTATAGCAACCAATCACAGCTCAGCTTCTATTTTGCCATAGGTCATTAATATGAGCTCTGTTTGGTTACTATAGGCAACAGAGGACATTGTCAGTATAAGAAAGCTGGTGTGAGGTAATAGGATTTCAGTTACTATGCTTGGCCAATGTTGGTGTAATGACTGATGTAAGTCACATCACCTGTATGTGGGAGGATATATATATAGTAGCAGCCACAGCTTTGTCCTTCTATGTTGCTATCCTGATGAGGGCACAGTTAAGTACATTAACCCGGGCGAAGCCGGGTACTACAGCTAGTATTATATATACACCCATATATTATATACACCCCCTATATTATATATACACCCCTATACTATATATACACCCCTATATTATATATACACCCCTATACTATATATATGCCCCCTATATTATATATACACCCCTATATTATATATACATCCCTATATTATATATACACATCCCCTATATTATACATATACACCCCTATACTATATAAACGCCCCCTATATTATATATAACACCCCCTATATTATATATACACCCCTATACTAATATACACCCCCTATATTATATATACAACCCCCTATATTATATATACACCCCTATACTATATATACACCCCCTATATTATATATACACCCCTATACTATTATACACCCCCTATATTATATATGTACACATCCCCTATATTATACATATACACCCCTATACTATATATAGACCCCTTATATTATATATACACCCCTATATTATATATACACCCCCATATTATATATACACATCCCCCATATTATATATAACACCCCTATATTATATATGCACATCCCCTATATTATACATATACACCCCTATACTATATATACACCCCCTATATTATATATACACCCCCTATATTTTATATACACATCCCCTATATTATACATATACACCCCTATACTATATATACACCCCCTATATTATATATACATCCCTATATTTATATATACACATCCCCTATATTATATATACACCCCTATACTATATATACACCCCCTATATTATATATACACCCCCTATATTAATATAATACACCCCCTATATTTTATATACACATCCCCTATATTATACATATACACCCCTATACTTTATATACGCCCCCTATATTATATATACACTCCCTATATTATATATACACATCCCCTATATTATACATATACACCCCTAACTATATATAGACCCCCTATATTATATATACACCCCCATATTATATATACACATCCCCCATATCATATATACACCCCTATATTATATATGCACATCCCCTATATTATACATATACACACCTATACTATATATACACCCCCTATATTATACATACACCCCCTATATTTTATATACACATCCCCTATATTATACATATACACCCCTATACTATATATACACCCCCTATATTATGTATACACCCCCTATATTTATATATACACATCCCCTATATTATATATACACATCCCCTATATTATACATATACAGTCAGGGCCAGAAATATTTGGACAGTGACACAATTTTCGCGAGTTGGGCTCTGCATGCCACCACATTGGATTTGAAATGAAACCTCTACAACAGAATTCAAGTGCAGATTGTAACGTTTAATTTGAAGGGTTGAACAAAAATATGTGTTAGAAAATGTAGGAATTGTACACATTTCTTTACAAACACTCCACATTTTAGGAGGTCAAAAGTAATTGGACAAATAAACATAACCCAAACAAAATATTTTTATTTTCAAAATTTTGTGGCGAATCCTTTGGAGGCAATCACTGCCTTAAGTCTGGAACCCATGGACGTCACCAAACGCTGGGTTTCCTCCTTCTTAATGCTTTGCCAGGCCTTTACAGCCGCAGCCTTCAGGTCTTGCTTGTTTGTGGGTCTTTCCCTCTTAAGTCTGGATTTGAGCAAGTGAAATGCATGCTCAATTGGGTTAAGATCTGGTGATTGACTTGGCCATTGAAGAATGGTCCACTTTTTTGCACTCATGAACTCCTGTGTAGCTTTGGCTGTATGCTTGGGGTCATTATCCATCTGTACTATGAAGCGCCGTCCAATCAAGTTTGCAGCATTTGGCTGAATCTGGGCTGAAAGTATATCCCGGTACACTTCAGAATTCATCCGGCTACTCTTGTCTGCTGTTATGTCATCAATAAACACAAGTGACCCAGTGCCATTGAAAGCCATGCATGCCCATGCCATCACATTGCCTCCACCATGTTTTACAGAGGATGTGGTGTGCCTTGGATTATGTGCCGCTCCCTTTCTTCTCCAAACTTTTGGCTTCCCATCATTCTGGTACAGGTTGATCTTTGTCTCATCTGTCCATAGAATACTTTTCCAGAACTGAGCTGGCTTCTGGAGGTGTTTTTCAGCAAATTTAACTCTGGCCTGTCTATTTTTGGAATTGATGAATGGTTTGCATCTAGATGTGAACCCTTTGTATTTACTTTCATGGAGTCTTCTCTTTACTGTTGACTTAGAGACAGATACACCTACTTCACTGAGAGTGTTCTGGACTTCAGTTGATGTTGTGAACGGGTTCTTCTTCACCAAAGAAAGTATGCGGCGATCATCCACCACTGTTGTCTTCCGTGGGCTCCCAGGTCTTTTTGGATTGATGAGTTCACCAGTGCTTTCTTTCTTTCTCAGGATGTACCAAATTGTAGATTTTGCCACTTCTAATGTTGTAGCAATTTCTTGGATGGGTTTTTTTCTGTTCTTGCAGCTTAAGGATGGCTTGTTTCACCTGCATGGAGAGCTCCTGTGACCACATGTTTCCTTCACAGCAAAACCTTCCAAATGCAAACACCACACCTCAAATCAACTCCGGCCCTTTCATCTGCTTAATTGAGAATGACATAACAAAGGGATTGCCCACACCTGTCCATGAAATAGCCTTGGAGTCATTTGTCCAATTACTTTTGGTCCCTTTAAAAACAGGGTGGCACATGTTAAGGAGCTGAAACTCCTAAACCCTTCATCCAATTTTAATGTGGATACCCTCAAATGAAAGCTGAAAGTCTGAACTTCAACTGCATCTGATTTGTTTTGTTTCAAATTCATTGTGGTAATGTCTAGAACCAAAATTAGATAAATGTTGTCATTGTCCAAATATTTATGGACCTAACTGTACACCCCTGTACTATATATACATCCCTATATTATATATACACCCCCTATATTATATACACACCCCTATATTATATATACACATCCCCTATATTATACATATACACCCCTATACTATATATACACCCCCTATATATATATACACCCCTATATTATATATACACATCCCCTATATTATATATACACCCCTATATTATATATACACCCCCTATATTATATATACACCCCTATATTATATATACACCCCCTACATTATATATACACATCCCCTATATTATATATACACCCCTATATTATATATACACCCCCTATATTATATATACACCCCTATATTATATATACACCCCCTATATTATAAATACACCCCCTATATTATATATACACCGCTATACTATATAGATTCAAGATTCAAAGAAGCTTTATTGGCAGGACTAAATACACATTAGTTTTGCCAAAGCAAGTGTACAAAAGGGAATAGGGATAGGGATGTTGGGTAGGTGCAGATCTAGGGTAGGGGCTATAGAAGTCCATGGCATAGGGAGGGGGGATGGGGCAGATCCGGGGTGGGGGCTATGGAAGTCCATGACATAGGGAAGGGGGATGGGGGCAGATCCGGAGTGGGGGCTATAGAAGGCCATGGCATAGGGAAGGGGGATGGGGCAGATCCGGGGTGGGGGCTATAGAAGGCCATGGCATAGGGAAGGGGGATGGGGCAGATCCGGGTGGGGGCTATAGAAGGCCATGCATAGGGAAGGTGGATGGGGGGATGGGGGCCGATCCGGGGTGGAGGCTATAGAAGTCCATGGCATAGGGAAGGGGGATGGGGCAGATCCGGGGTGGGGGCTATAGAAGTCCATGGCATAGGGAAGGGGGATGGGGCAGATCCGGGGTGGGGGCTATAGAAGGCCATATCATAGGGAAGGGGGATGGGGACAGATCCGGGGTGGGGGCTGTAGGAGGCCATGCATAGGGAAGGTGGATGGGGGATGGGGCAGATCCGGGGTGGAGGCTATAGAAGTCCATGGCATAGGGAAGGGGGATGGGGCAGATCCGGGGTGGGGGCTATAGAAGGCCATGGCATAGGGAAGGTGGATGGGGGGATGGGGGCCGATCCGGGGTGGGGGCTATAGATGTCCATGGCATAGGGAAGGGGGATGGGGGCAGATCCAGGGTGGGGGCTATAGAAGGCCATGCATAGGAAAGGTGGATGGGGGGATGGGGCAGATCTGGGGTGGAGGCTATAGAAGTCCATGGCTTAGGGAGGGGGGATGGGGGCAGATCCGGGGTGGGGGCTATGGAAGTCCATGGCATATGGGAGGGGGGATGGGGGCAGATCCAGGGTGGGGTGTTATGTTTTGGTAGCTGAGGAGAGTAAGCAAAAACAGCAATACACCAGAGAGGCTGGAACCTATTGGATTGCAGTAACCTGAACTAACCGCACAACTAGAGGTAGCCGTGGAGCGTTCCTACGTTGATCCTAGACGCCTCGTCACAGCCTGAGAGATAACTACACCTAAAGGCAGAAAGATGAAAGCTATCTGCCCCGGAGCAGATCCCCAAAGAAAATAGGAAGCCCCCAAACATGTAATGGCGGTTAGACAAGAGGAAGCACGGACACAGACAGAAAATAGAATGAGCAAACGCTGGGGCCCAATCTGTCTAGACAGAAAAGTACAGGAAAGGATACTCACTGCAACCCAAAAAAAAACCCTAAAAAAACCAACACTACTGATTGCAAAAACACCTGAGATCAGACGACCTCTACCACCTAAATCAGTTCTCTGGTGTAACAAAACTAAGCCGCAGCCACTGAAAAAACAGGAAAAAAGCAAATGAACAAACAACAGTGGCTCCAGATAAACTGAGAGGAGCATAAGCCCCCCAGAGGGGACCTGGCTGACCTCCACAGAAGTGCAGGGAACAATGCAAAAAGCAAGCACAAAAATAAAAGAAGAAAATATCTTATCTGATAGCAGAAGATGCAGGCAAGACTCAGCAAGCTTCCAAATGAACCAGGAACCACAATTGAGACAAGAACAATTGATCACCGGCAACCATCATGGGAGAGAACCTCCCTTATATCAGACCAATCTGTGATCCCAGATTGCCACTCCTCGCTGAAAGGTTCAGTACTGTCAGTAACCACCAGAGGGAGCCTCTGCTCAGAAACTATTTTTAGCACATTCACAACAGTGGGGGCTATAGAAGTCCATGGCATAGGGGGGATGGGGCAGATCCGGGGTGGGGGCTATAGAAGTCCATGGCATAGGGAGGGGGGATGGGGGCAGATCCGGGGTGGAAGCTATAGAAGTCCATGGCATATCATAGTTCTCTTTCTCGCAGTCTATGACATTCGCTCACATACCGCGCTGCTATCTCCACTGCTCTCTCTTCTTTCCCCAGCAGGATATATGTTTTCTCTTCCTCCTTCATGGTGATGAAATCCGGGAAGAGATGTGAGAGTTTCCTGAAGTGAGTGTCCCTCACTGCTGAGTATTTGAAGCAGTGTAGCAGGAAGTGGGTTTCGTCCTCTATGGCCTCCTGGTCACAGTGTTGGCATAGTCTTTCCTCCCTGGGCTTGTAGCTCTGCCTGTGTCGGCCGGATTCGATGACCAGACTATGGGCACTGAGTCTATACCGGCTCAGGATCTTGCGGTCTCTGGGATCCGGGAGTTTCTCCAGGTATGTGTCACGCTGTATCACAGATACACATATGATGTCAGTAATCAATACTAAGAGGGACAACATGCAATATAACACATAAATAGGAAATTTCAACATGTACATAAAGTATAGTATTACCTGACATAATATCCGTTGTACTGTGGGTGAATCCTGAAGACGTATAATGCTGTACTCAGGCTGCAGGTGACCGGGTCTATGCTGACCCTAGCCTGGGGACCTGACTAGTCCCTCAACCTGGAGGTACTGTTAATGGTACAGAGGTCCAGGCCGCCAACGTAACCCTGTCTCCTATAAGTCCCTGACAACTGTAATCCAGTCCTCAGAAGGACCCTGATTACCACACAGAGAATAGGCAGGTAACTGCCTAACAAACAGTACAGACAAACGAGACAGACAGGGGACACAGCAAACACTGTCTTGCATACACACTTAAACACAGAGGGAACACAAAAGGTCTAGGAGATAAACTATAATCGAGGAGAGGAGAAACCACAAAGGAACTCTTAACTTAAGTCTTCTCATGACCTGATCCAAACTGCTGGTCTGCATGTAAGCTTTCACCGGCATCTAACAAGCAGACTGGCAGGTATATAAAGGAAGCTAATTAGTGCATAATCAAAAGCAGCCGGGCGAGGCTGGACCTAGTCTTAGCAAAGAGCTAGGTAAAATTAACTCCCTCACTACCAAACACAAAGAAACAGCAACTCAGCTGCGAGAAGTCAGAATGTGCAATCGCGACGATCTTCGTGGCGATACACCCATGACAGTACCCCCCCTTCTACGAGGGGCCTCCGGACCCTCAGGGCCAGGTCTGCCCGGGTAAGTTGTGTGGAAGGTCCGAACCAATCGATCTGCGTTAACATCAGACGCAGGGACCCACGTCCTCTCCTCAGGACCATACCCTTTCCAATGAACCAAGTACTGAAGGGACCGGCGATTCAGACGTGAGTCAATGATCTTCGACACTTGAAATTCTAAGTTACCATTGACCACCACTGGAGGAGGAGGTAGAGGTGACGGTATAACTGGTGCCACGTACCTCTTAAGCAACGATTTGTGGAACACATTGTGGATTTTAAACGTAGGAGGGAGGTCCAGACGAAATGCCACAGGATTAATTATAGAACTGATCCTGTATGGACCGATGAACCTGGGACCCAGTTTCCAGGAGGGAACCTTGAGTTTTATATTCTTGGTAGACAACCATACCAGATCGTTCACACAAAGGTCCGGACCAGACACTCTCCTCCTATCAGCCCTCCGTTTGTAACGGTTCCCCATAGCACTCAGATTATTCAGTACTCCTCTCCAAACTGAAGCAAGTGACGACGAGAATCGTTCCTCCTCAGGAACCCCAGAAGGGCCCCCCCCATTGAAAGTACAAAACTGGGGGTGAAAACCATATGCCCCAAAAAATGGGGACTTACCAGTGGACTCGCTCCGCCTATTGTTAAGAGCGAACTCTGCCAGAGGCAAGAAAGAAGACCAGTCCTCCTGGTTCTCTGAGACAAAACACCGAAGATATGTCTCTAGGCTCTGATTCAGACGCTCTGTCTGACCATTGGTCTGCGGATGAAAAGCCGAGGAAAATGACAATTGCATCCCCCGACGTGAACAAAATGCCCTCCAGAATTTGGACACAAACTGAGACCCCCTATCTGACACCACATCAGAAGGCAACCCGTGAAGTCTCACAATCTCCCCAATGAACACCTGCGCCAGAGTTTTAGCATTAGGAAGAGCAGGAAGAGCAATGAAATGTGCCATCTTACTGAACCTGTCAACTACAACTAGAATGACAGTCTTCCCTGACGACGGAGGGAGGTCCGTAATGAAGTCCATAGACAGATGAGTCCATGGACGCTCCGGAATTTTCAAAGGCAAGAGGGTCCCAGACGGACGGGTATGAGGGGTCTTAGAACGAGCACAAACTCCACAGGACGCGACAAAAGTTATTACCTCTTTATTTAAGTTAGGCCACCAAAACCGGCGAGAAAGGAGATCCACAGTTGCTTTACTCCCTGGGTGTCCTGCTAAAGCAGAATTATGATGTGCCTCGATAACTTTTTGTCTCAACTGATTAGGAACAAACAGTTTACCTGGAGGTCCTACAGGGGCGTCCCCCTGAGCCTCCAATACCTCCTCCTCAAGCTCCGAGCATACAGCCGACACTACCACTCCCTCCTGAAGGATAGGAACCGGGTCATCCGTTTTCCCGGCCCCTGGGAAACTACGAGATAAGGCATCAGCCTTAACATTTTTTGACCCAGGACGATAAGTGACGACAAAATTAAACCTGGTAAAAAACAACGACCATCTAGCTTGTCTAGAATTCAGACGCTTTGCAGATTCTAAATACAGCAGGTTCTTGTGATCAGTAATAACGGTGACCGGGTGGACTGCCCCCTCCAAAAAGTGACGCCACTCCTCAAAAGCCAACTTAATGGCCAAGAGTTCCCTATTGCCGACATCATAATTCCTGTCGGCGGGCGACAATTTCTTGGAGAAGAAAGCGCACGGACGCCATTTACCAGGGACGGACCTTGGGATAATACTGCACCCACCCCTACGTCAGACGCGTCCACCTCCACAATGAACGGCTGAGATGCATCTGGTTGAATGAGTATGGGGGCCGAAGCAAAACATTTTTTCAAGGATGAAAATGCTTGACAAGCTTTGTCAGACCACCTAGAAAAATCCGTCCCTTTTTTAGTCATGTCAGTGAGAGGTTTGACAACAGATGAGAAATTACGAATAAATTTCCGGTAGTAGTTAGCAAACCCCAGGAAACGCTGCAGTGCCTTAAGATCCTCTGGCCAATCCCATTCAAGCATTGCTCTCACTTTCTCAGGGTCCATACGGAAACCGGAAGCTGACACCAGGAAACCCAAAAATTGAAGTTCCTGTACGGCGAATACACACTTTTCCCATTTGGCGAACAACTTATTATCTCGCAAGATCTGCAACACCTGTCTCACATGCTCCTGATGAGACACAAGATCTGGCGAGTAAATTAAGATGTCATCTAAATAAACGACCACAAACTGCCCCACAAGGTGGCGAAAGATGTCAATAACAAAATGTTGAAACACCGCCGGGGCAGTAGTCAGACCAAAAGGCATGACAAGGTTCTCATAATGTCCTTCCGGAGTGTTAAACGCCGTCTTCCACTCATCCCCCTCCTTTATCCTAATCAGATTATACGCCCCCCTGAGATCCAACTAAAGGTACTGCCACACTAAACAATCCCGCTAGCGATAGCGATAAAGACGCATACTAATGCGATCGCTAGCGGGATTGTTTCTATATCGCTAAGTGCGGCTTAACTTAGCGATATAGTTAACGACGCTATCGCGGTTAGCGATCTTCTTAACGACTTTAGCGGTACAAAAGTACCGCTAAATCGCTAAGAAAAGGTGCCACACTTAGCGATATATACTTACCCAGCGGGGCGCCAGCGACGAAAATAGGGTCCGGAACGATTCCAGCGACGAGCGAGATCACAGCAGGAAGCTCGTCGCTGGTAGCTGCCGCACACAACAACATCGCTAACGGGATCGCTAAATAGTGACGTTTTTTAGCGATCCCGTTAGCGATGTTGTTTAGTGTGGCATACCCTTTAGAGAACCATTTGGCGCCCACAATCTGATTGAAGAGATCAGGAATAAGTGGGAGCGGATACGGATCTCGGACCGTAATCCGATTAAGTTCACGGAAATCCAAGCAAGGGCGTAGGCCTCCATCTTTTTTCTTCACAAAGAAGAACCCCGCGGCCACTGGGGAAGATGAAGGTCTAATATGCCCCTTGGCCAGACTTTGCGAAATATAATCCTTCATAGCCTGCCTCTCAGGACCAGAAAGGTTATATAACCTAGATTTAGGTAATTTAGCATCAGGAAGCAATTTAATTGAGCAGTCATACGCGCGATGAGGAGGTAACTTTTGACACCCCTCCTCTGAGAACACATCCTCAAAGTCCTTCAGAAAAGGAGGCAAGGTTCTAGGCACGACCGCACTAATGACCGTTTTCATGCAGTTATTCTTGCAAAATTCACCCCACTGGCTTATCTCTCTGGATTGCCAATTAATCACTGGGTTATGTTTAGCCAACCAAGGAAGTCCCAACACAATAGGAGTAGGAAGATCCTCCAACACATAACAAGACAATTGTTCTTTATGTATTGCCCCTACTCGAAGGTCTATGTTATGAACAGCTTGTACAAAGCTACCTTGACCGAGAGGTCTGGCGTCAATAGAGAATATAGGGATCGGTTTGACCAATACACTCAGATGCATACCTTGCACCTGGGCAAACTGAGCGTCCACCAGATTAGCCCCAGACCCACTATCAAGAAGAACAGAAATCCTCTCAACTCTCGTACCAACCACCACCTCCGCAGGTACAAGAAATTGAGACGGACTTAGGGACGAAATACATACTCCCAGGTTGTCGTCCACCACACAACCTGGGATTAACAGTTTTTCCGGCGACTTTTTTGCTCAATGAGGCACGGGATGGACACCCCTTAACAAAATGTCCCTCTTTCCCACAGAAGAAACACCTTCTTGTCTTGCGGCGCACCGCCGATCCCCTCCTACGAAATGATGTCCCTCCCAACTGCATAGGCTCCTCAGAACAGACCAGGGGAACCTCAATATAAGGGACTTTAGTAGTAGGTGGAGTCACAACAGGGGCGGAGTTACCTCGCACCTCTCCCGAAGCCGTCTATCAATACGAATAGCAAGGGCCATAGCAGCCTCCAGTGACGGAGGAGAATCATACTGAGCCAAAACATCTTTTAATTTGTCAGATAACCCTTGACAAAACAGGCTCCTAAGAGCTGGGTCATTCCACTGAGTATCTGTGGCCCATCTACGGAACTCAGAAGAAAATTCCTCCGCTGGACGATCTCCCTGCTGTATCTTACGTAACTTCATTTCAGCAAGGGAGACCCGATCCGGGTCATCATATACCAGACCCAGGGCAGTAAAAAAAATCGATCTACTGACTGGAGGGCCGGGGAGCCCAGAGGAAGAGAGAACGCCCAGGATTGAGGGTCCCCTTGTAAGAGCGAGATGACAATTCCCACCCTCTGCTCTTCACTCCCCGATGACTGAGGCCGAAGCCGAAAATATAATTTACATGCCTCCCGGAAGGTAAAAAATTTGTCCCGCCCACCAGTGAACCTGTCCGGGAGAGCAACTTTAGGTTCAGACCTGGTTTGCTCCGGGAGAGACAAAACCCTGGACTTAATGTCCTTCAGCTTCATGGATAAACTCTGCAACTGCAGGGCAAACTGGCAACTGGATCCATGGTAGCTGGGGAGAATCTTTTTGGGCCGGTGAAAATGTCACGCTGTATCACAGATACACATATGATGTCAGTAATCAATACTAAGAGGGACAACATGCAATATAACACATAAATAGGAAATCTCAACATGTACATAAAGTATAGTATTACCTGACATAATATCCGTTGTACTGTGGGTGAATCCTGAAGACGTATAATGCTGTACTCAGGCTGCAGGTGACCGGGGTCTATGCTGACCCTAGCCTGGGGACCTGACTAGTCCCTCAACCTGGAGGTACTGTTAATGGTACAGAGGTCCAGGCCGCCAACGTAACCCTGTCTCCTATAAGTCCCTGACAACTGTAATCCAGTCCTCAGAAGGACCCTGATTACCACACAGGGAATAGGCAGGTAACTGCCTAACAAACAGTACAGACAAACGAGACAGACAGGGGACACAGCAAACACTGTCTTGCATACAACACTTAAACACAGAGGGAACACAAAAGGTCTAGGAGATAAACTATAATCGAGGAGAGGAGAAACCACAAAGGAACTCTTAACTTAAGTCTTCTCATGACCTGATCCAAACTGCTGGTCTGCATGTAAGCTTTCACAGGCATCTAACAAGCAGACTGGCAGGTATATAAAGGAAGCTAATTAGTGCATAATCAAAAGCAGCCGGGCTAGGCTGGACCTAGTCTTAGCAAAGAGCTAGGTAAAATTAACTCCCTCACTACCAAACACAAAGAAACAGCAACTCAGCTGCGAGAAGTCAGAATGTGCAATTGCGACGATCTTCGTGGCGATACACCCATGACAGTATGGGGCCAGTCTGTAGTCTCTCTGTAGACTCTGGTACATAGTCAGTTTCTGGGAGCTGATGATGTCGTTCTTCCAGTCACTGACATACCTCTCCTGGCCTTCGTCTACCATCTTCCTGATTTTGCATTTTTTGTCAGGTTGTTGTGATTGGTGTTCTGGTCAGGTTGGGTTTGGGTGGGCTGTTCCGAGGGTCCTGGTTTTACGTTTCACCTACATGTGTCAGGGCTTTATGGTGATGGGAGCTTGGATTGCTCCTATGTAGGTGAGCCCGGAATGACAGTGCCCTCTTTAGAACCGTTAGGTGTAGAGGGAATCTGCCCAGCTCGGCTCGGCAGGCACTGTTGAAGGTGCTCCGATGGACTTGGAGAAGGTGCTTGCAGAATTCCAGGTGGAATATTTCTGTTGGGCTGGAATCCCACCTTGACCAGTCTGGGTAGGTGTGAGGACCCCAGACTTCGCTGCCATACAGGAGGATTGGGGCGATGACAGAGTCGAAGATTTTTAACCAGACCCTCACTGGTGGCTTCAGATGGTAGAGTTTCCTTCGGATGCCATAGAAGGTTTTACAGGCCTTGTCTTTCAGGGTCTCTATGGCTTGTTTGAAGCTCCCTGACCGGTGAATCTCTAGGCCCAGGTAGGTATATTTGTCTGTTCCTGTAAGGGCGCAGTTGTTGAGGACTAATGAAGGGTGCTGGTCTGATTTTCTCTTTCTCCTCTGGAACACCATGATGTTGGTTTTCTTTAGGTTGACCGGTAGTGCCCAGGTGGAGCTGAATTTCTCTAAGATTTTCAGGTTGTCTTGGAGGCCTTTCTTGGTTGGTGACAGAAGCAGCAGGTCATCTGCATGCAGCAGGAATTTTACCTGGGTGTCGTGGAGGGTGGGACCTGGTGCTGTGGAAGATTCCAGAGCGGTAGCCAGCTCCTTGATGTAAATGTTGAAGAGCGTTGGACTTAGGCTGCAGCCTTGTCTGACTCCACGGCTCTGCTGGAAATAAGCCGTTCTTTTACCGTTCACACTCACACTGCAGCGGTTCTCGGTGTAGGAGCTTTTGATAACATCGTAGGTCTTTCCTCCTATTCCGCTCTCCAGCAGTTTCAGGAATAAGCCACACCGAATCGAAGGCCTTTTTAAAGTCCACGAAACAGGCGTATATCTTCCTGTTCTTTATATTGTGGACGTGTCTCTGAATGAGGCTGTGCAGGGTATAGATGTGGTCAGTGGTGCGGTGGTTTGGCATGAACCCTGCTTGGCTTTTGCTGAGGACATTATGTTCGGTGAGGAAACTGAGGATCCTCTTGTTCAGGATGCTGTTGAACAGTTTCCCCAGGTTGCTGCTGACACATATGCCTCTGTAGTTGGCTGGGTCATGCCTGTCCCCATTATATATACATCCCCTATACTATATATACACCCCTATATTTTATATACACATCCCCTATATTATATATACACCCCTATACTATATAGATTCAAGATTCAAAGAAGCTTTATTGGCAGGACTAAATACACATTAGTTTTGCCAAAGCAAGTGTACAAAAGGGAATAGGGATAGGGATGTTGGGTAGGGGCTGTAGGAAAGGTGGATGGGGGTAGATCCAGGATGAGGGCTGTAAGAACAATGGTTGGGGGCAGATCCGGGGTGGGAGCTATAGAAGTCCATGGCATAGGGAAGGTGGATGGGGGCAGATCCGGGGTGGGGGCTACAGAAGTCCATGGCATAGGGAAGGTGGATGGGGGGATGGGGCAGATCCGGGGTGGGGGCTATAGATGTCCATGGCATAGGGAAGGTGGATGGGGTGATGGGGGCAGATCCAGGGTGGGGGCTATAGATGTCCATGGCATAGGGAGGGGGATGGGGCATATCCGGGGTGGGGGGGCTATAGATGTCCATGGCATAGGGAGGGGGGATGGGGGCAGATCCAGGGTGGGGGCTATGGAAGTCCATGGCATAGGGAGGGGGGATGGGGGCAGATCCAGGGTGGGGGCTATAGAAGTCCATGGCATAGGGAGGGGGGATGGGACAGATCTGGGGTGGGGGCTATAGAAGTCCATGGCATAGGGAGGGGGGATGGGGCAGATCCAGGATGGGGGCTATAGAAGTCCATGGCATAGGGAGGGGGGATGGGGGGCAGATCCGGGGTGGGGGCTATAGAAGTCCATGGCATAGGGAGGGGGGATGGGGGTCAGATCTAGGGTAGGGGCTATGGAAGTCCATGGCATAGGGAGGGGGGATGGGGCAGATCCAGGGTGGGGGCTATAGAAGTCCATGGCATAGGGAGGGGGGATGGGGGCAGATCTAGGGTAGGGGCTATGGAAGTCCATGGCATAGGGAGGGGTGATGGGAGCAGATCCAGGGTGGGGGCTATGGCAGTCCATACAGTAGGGAGGGGGGATGGGGGCAGATCCGGGTGGAAGCTATAGAAGTCCATGACATAGGGAGGGGGGATGGGGCAGATCCGGGGTGGGGGCTATGGAAGTCCATGGCATAGGGAGGGGGAATGGGGGCAGATCCGGGGTGGGGGCTATAGATGTCCATGGCATATCATAGTTCTCTTTCTCGCAGTCTATGACATTCGCTCACATACCGCGCTGCTATCTCCGCTGCTCTCTCTTCTTCCCCCAGCAAGATATATGTTTTCTCTTCCTCCTTCATGGTGATGAAATCCAGGAAGAGATGTGAGAGTCTCCTGAAGTGAGTGTCCCTCACTGCTGAGTATTTGGAGCAGTGTAGCAGGAAGTGCGTTTCGTCCTCTATGGCCTCCTGGTCACAGTGTTGGCATAGTCTTTCCTCCCTGGGCTTGTAGCTCTGCCTGTGTCGGCCGGATTCGATGGCCAGACTGTGGGCACTGAGTCTATACCGGCTCAGGATCTTGCGGTCTCCACCTTGACCAGTCTGGGTAGGTGTGAGGACCCCAGACTTCACTGCCATACAGGAGGATTGGGGTGATGACAGAGTCGAAGATTTTTAACCAGACCCTCACTGGTGGTTTCAGATGATAGAGTTTCCTTCGGATGCCATAGAAAGTTTTACATGCCTTGTCTTTCAGGTCTCTATGGCTTGTTTGAAGCTTCGTGACCGGTGAATCTCTAGGCCCAGGTAGGTATATTTGTCTGTTCCTGTAAGGGCGCAGTTGTTGAGGACAAATGAAGGGTGCTGGTCTAATTTTCTCTTTCTCCTCTGGATCACCATGATGTTGGTTTTCTTTAGGTTGACCGGTAGTGCCCAGGTGGAGCTGAATTTCTCTAAGATTTTCAGGTTGTCTTGGAGGCTTTTCTCGGTTGGTGACAGAAGCAGCAGGTCATCTGCATACAGCAGGAATTTCACCTGGGTGTCGTGGAGGGTGGGACCTGGTGCTTTGGAAGATTCCAGAGCGGTAGCCAGCTCGTTGATGTAAATGTTGAAGAGAGTTGGACTTAGGCTGCAGCCTTGTCTGACTCCACGGCTCTGCTGGAAATAAGCCATTCTTTTACCGTTCACACTCACACTACAGCGGTTCTCGGTGTAGGAGCTTTTGATAACATCGTAGGTCTTTCCTCCTATTCCGCTCTCCAGCAGTTTCAGGAATAAGCCCGGGTGCCACACCGAATCGAAGGCCTTTTTAAAGTCCACGAAACAGGCGTATATCTTCCCGTTCTTTGTATTGTGGACGTGTCTCTGAATGAGGCTGTGCAGGGTATAGATGTGGTCAGTGGTGCGGTGGTTTGGCATGAACCCTGCTTGGCTCTTGCTGAGGACGTTATGTTCGGTGAGGAAACTGAGGATCCTCTTGTTCAGGATGCTGTTGAACAGTTTCCCCAGGTTGCTGCTGACACATATGCCTCTGTAGTTGGCTGGGTCATACCTGTCTCCATTCTTGTGGATGGGTGTGATGAGGTCTTGGTTCCAGGTACGAGGGAAGTAGCCGGCACTTAGCACAATATTGAAGAGTTTAACCATTGCTGCCTGTATTTCTGGTGGGCTGTACTTCAGCATTTCTCGTAGGATTCCATCCAGGCCACCGGCTTTTCTACATCTTATGGAAGAGATTCTCTCTGCTACTTCCTGTAATGTAACAGGTGTATCCACGGGGTTTTGGAAATTTTTTACTTTTTCCTCCATTGCTTTTAGTTTTGCCATTATGCTTTCCTGTTCTTGGCTTAGTTCTTCCTTTGAAATGTCTATATTATATATACACCCTGTGAGACAGTGAAGGAATATGTGTTGAATGGGGTGTACATTTCACCTAGGTACTGTGATGTATGGTATAAGGGAAATGGGTGGCTTTGTAAACCTAGTGGTAGAGAAAGGTCACTACACCTTACATTCATTACACACTTGCAGCTCAGGCCTGAAACTACTCAGGTGTTAATTAGGAGACCAGAAGTAGGTGTCTGCAAACACAGTCAGAGGGCTGGCTTAGTCTGGACACAGGAAGGGGTCCAGGCACAAGAAGCAGTCTCCAGGAGTGGGAGCACGCTTAATCTGGACAAGGGGTCCAGGTACAGAAGGTGTCTCCAGGAGTGTGAGCTATCTCGGTCTGGGTGCAGGAAGTACCCTGGACACAGGAGTGGTCGCAGTGAGAATCCGTGCGAATGGCGGCTGAATAGGAGTGGATCTCTCTCAAGTCTGGACATTGAAGGTGCCTTCAGACACAAGGAGGAGTATCTGTGAAACTCCATACTGGTAACATATATCATATGTGTTGTTTTGGGTCAGGCTGGTAGAGCCGGGACCCGGATAGACAGGGCAATCTATCTATGTGTAATTAGTGGCTAGACAAGCCTAGGTTTTCTGTTTATGCTTTATTTTTATCTGTTTGCTGTGGACTTTAATAAAGCTGGTTGCGGCCAGTTTTCACCAGAACTGCTGTCTGAATGAACTGTTTTCGTGTCACTCTGTCTACCCAGACAGCGATCCTAGAGCTATATCCCCTGGAAATGCTACAACCCCTATATTATATATACACCCCCCAGGGTGGACACTGACAGCTTGGGGCCCCTGTGCAAGAAATGTGTCTGGGCCCCCCTCCTTTTATGGTGACAAAGCTATATATATATATATATATACATATATATATATATATATAGTGCGCTAAGAACCTTCATTTTAATCTATTACGGTAAGCTAAAAAAAATTTTTTGAAAGTAATCTTTTTGAGGAGTAAAATCTAAATTGAACGTTGTTAATGTTTTTCTGTGTTTTCACACGGCCCAGATTCATGCACAGTGCTGCTGTGTTCTTTTTTGTCTATGTAATGCAGTTTGGCAGCGTGCACGTGTTCACATTAGGAGGTGCTGATCAGGTTTTTCTGTATATATATATATATATATATATATATATATATATATATATAGTGAGACAGTGAAAGCATATGTGTTGAATGGGGTGTACATTTCACCTAGGTACTGTGCTGTATGGTATAAGGGAAATGTGTGGCTTTGTAAACCTAGTGGTAGAGAAAGGTCACTACACCTCACATTCAGTACACACTTGCAGCTCAGGCCTGAGGCCACTCAGGTGTTGATTAAGAGACCAGAAGTAGGTGTCTGCGAAGACAGACAGGGAGCTCGCTTAGTCTGGACACAGGAGGGGTCCAGGCACAGAAGGTGTCTCCAGGAGTTGGAGCTATCTCAGTCTGGGTGCTTGATGTACCCCGGACACAGGAGTAGTCTCTGTGAGAATCCATGCGGATAGCTGCTGAATAGGAGGGGAGCTCGCTTAGTCTGGACAGGGAGTCCAGGCACAAGAAGGTGTCTCCAGGAGTTTGAGCTATCTCAGTCTGGGTGCTCGATGTACCCCGGACACAGGAGTAGTCTCTGTGAGAATCCATGCGGATAGCTGCTGAATAGGAGGGGAGCTCTCTCAAGTCTGGACGTTGAAGGTGCCTTCAGACACAAGGAGGAGACTCTGTGAACCTACATGCTGGTAAATGCTGAACATATGTGTTGTTTTGGCCCCGGCTGTTAGAGTCGGGACCCGGATAGATAGGGAAATCTATCTAAGTGTAGTAAGTGGCTAGACAAGCCCAGGTCTTCTGTTTATGATTTGTTTTATGTCTTGTTTGCTTTTGACTTTAAATAAAACTGGTTGCGGCCAGTTGCACCAGTACTGCTGTGAATGAACTGTTTCCGTGCCACTCTGTCTACCCGGACGGCGATCCCAGAGCTATATCCCCTGAAAGCTTACAATATATATATATACATACATTTACAGTGGGTATGAAAAGTATTCAGACCCCTTTACATTTTTCACTCTCTGTTTCATTGCAGCCATTTGGTAAATGCAAAAAAGTTTAATTTTTTCTCATTAATGTACACTCTGCACCCCATCTTTACTGAAAAAACAGAAATGTAGAAATTTTTGCAAATTTATTACAAAAGAAAAACTGAAATATCACATGGTAATAAATATAAAACACCCCCATAGCATGATGCTGCCACCACCATGTTTCACTGTTGGGATTGTATTGGGCAGGTGATGAGCAGTGCCTGGTTTTCTCCACACATACCACTTAGAATTATCACCAAAAAGTTCCATCTTCGTCTCATCAGACCAGAGAATCTTATTTCTCATAGTCTGGGTGTCCTTCATGGGTTTTTAGTAAACTCTATGCTGGCTTTCATATGTCTGGCACTGAGGAGAGGCTTCCGTCAGGCCACTCTGCCATAAAGGCCCGACTGGTGGAGACTGCAGTGATAGTTGACTTTGTGGAACTTTCTCCCATCTCCCTGCTGCATCTGTGGAGCTCAGCCACAGTGATCTTGGGGTTCTTCTTTACCTCTCTCACCAAGGCTCTTCTCCCACGATTGCTCAGTTTGGCTGGACGGCCAGGTCTAGGAAGACTTCTGGTGGTCCCAAACTTCTTCCATTTAAAGATTATGGAGGCCTGTTGTGAATGTGTTGGAAATTAATTCTGAGCAGAAGCTCCCTCTGGTGGTTACAAACAGTACTGAACCATTCAATGAGGATTGTCAATCAGGAATCACAGACTGGTCTTATATAAGGGAGGTTCCCTCCCATCATGGTGGCCGGTGATCAATTGTTCTTGTCTCAACGTTGTTTCCTGGTTCACTTGGAAGCTTTCTGAGTCTTGCCTCTTCTCCTGCTCTCAGATAAGATATTTTCTTTTTTTTGTGCTTACCATTTGTATATTTCTCTGCATTTCTGTGAGGTTGGCCAGGTCTCCCCCCCGGGGGGCTTGGGCTCCTCTCAGTTCTTCTGGAGCCACTGTTATTTGTTCATTTGCCTTTTTCAGTGGCTGCGGCTGAGTTTTGTTACACCAGAGAACTAATTTAGGTGGTAGAGGTCGTGTGATCTCAGGTGTTTTTGCAATTAGTAGCGTTGGTTTTTTTAGGTTTTTTTTTGGATTGCAGTAAGTATCCTTCCTATCCTTTTTCTGTCTAGGAAGATTGGGCCCCAGCGTTTGCTCATACTATTTTCTGTCTGTGTCCGTATTTCCTCTTGTCTAACCGCCATTACATGTTTGGGGGCTTCCTATGTTCTTTGGGGATCTGCTCCGGGGCAGATAGCTTTCCTCTTTCTATCTTTAGGTGTAGTTAACCTCTCAGGCTGTGACGAGGCGTCTAGGACCAACGTAGGAACGCTCCACGGCTGCCTTTAGTTGTGGTGGTTAGTCAGGGTACTGCAATCCAGTAGATTCCAACCTCTCTGGTGTATTGCCGTTTTTGCCTGCTCTCCTCAGCTACCAAAACATAACAGAGGTCACTGTGCTCTTAGGAACCTTGAGTACTGCAGAAATTCTTTTGTAACCTTGACCAGATGTGTGCCTTGCCACAATTCTGTCTCTGAGCTCCTTGGCCAGTTCCTTTGACCTCATGATTCTCATTTGGTCTGACATGCACTGTGTGCTGTGAGGTCTTATATAGACAGGTGTCGCCTTTACAAATCAAGTCCTATCAGTGTAATTACACACAGCTGGACTCCAATGAAGGAGTAGAACCATTTCCAGGAGGATCACAAGGAAATGGACAGCATGTGACATAACTATGAGAGTCTGAGCAAAGGGGCTGAATACTTATGACCATGTGATATTTCAGTTTTTATTTTTAATAAATTTGCAAAAATTTCTATATTTCTGGTTTTTATCAGTACAGATGGGGTGCAGAGTGTACATTAATGAGGAAAAATGAACTTTTTTGCATTTACCAAATGGCTGCAGTGAAACAAAGAGTGAAAAATGTAAAGGGGTCTGAATACTTTCTGAAACCACTGTATATATATATATATATATATATATATATATATTAAATATATCTATCTATCTATATATATATATATATATATATATATTGCCACACACACATATACATGTATATATATTACATAGTTTCCTTTATTATGTATATTGCCATCCCCTATTATACAGTGCCCTCTCTTGTTATGTACAGTACCGTTCCTTACATATTGGATTATATAGAGCCCTGTTTTTTATTACGTACCGTCCTCTCTTGTTAGCTGTATAATGCAATGATGGCTGATGGAGCATGGGAAAGCTTCCTTTCTAATGGAGGAGCTGATGAACTGGTTGTCTGGTCACCGGCTCCTCCATCAGCAGTCATTTTATATCTAAAAAGAGAGGGGACTATGTAATAAAAGAGGGCACTGTGAATAACAAAAATAAAAGAATATACTATGAAAGAGACAGCACTGTACATAACAGCAGAGGAAGCTGTATAATAAGGGACGGCACCATATATAACTAGAGAGGATGGTACGTAATAAGGGACGGAGTACTGCAGTGCGCAGGCGCCAGGAAAGGTCAGAGAGGCCCGGCATCTGCGCACTGCAGTACTTTACTCTGCCCTCAACATGGCAGATAAGTATTCCTCCTAACGAGCGCGATGCCGGGAGCCACGTACCAAGCAGGAGGGGCGGTATCACAAGAAGATGGAGGGTGCTGGACCCGGACCTGCGACACCCATCGGACCGGACCGCTCTCCCGGGTGAGTATAATAAAACTTGTTTTTCTTATCTTTCAGGTTGGATCTGGGGCTTATGTACAGCATTATAGAATACTGTATGAAAGGCAGCGGCTGCAGCTTATATCAGCCAAAAGGGCTGACAGGTTACCTTTAAACATAATAAGCGATAATAACGTCTTCCTCCACCTCCCCCTGCTCTTAAATCCTTTATAAAGCCCCCTTCCTCCCTTCGCAATCCCCCACACCCTCATTGTCCTCCTCCCATTGCCTTATCCCCCAGCACCCCTATCATTGCCCTTTCCACCACATTTATCATTGCTTTCTCCTCCACAATCATTGTCCATTCCACCACCTCCATCATTGCCTTCTCCCCCACCCCATCATTGTCCATTCCACCACCTCCATAATTTCCTCCTCCTCTATCACCCCCATCATTGTCCTTTCCACCACCTCCATCATTGCATTCTCAGCCACCACACCCTTATTGCCCTTTCCACCATCATTGTCCTTTCCACCACCTGCATCATTGCTTTCTCCCCCCACCACCCCATCATTGTCCATTCCACCACCTTTATCATTTCCTCCTCCTCTATCACCCCCATCATTGTCCTTTCCACCACCTCCATCATTGCCTTCTCCCCCACCACCCTGCATTATTGCCCTTTCCACCATCATTGTCCTTTCCACCACCTGCATCATTGCTTTCTCCCCCCACCACCCCCATCATTGCCTTCTCCGCAATCACCTCCATCATTCCCCTCTCCTACACACACACACCACCTCTCACCTCTCCGCACGCTCTCCCGCAGCAGCACCTTTGCCGTCAGCTTCCTCTCTCTAGCACAGCCGTCAGCCGCGGTGCTGAATTATGATGTCATCCAGCCGCGCCGCTGATTGCTGTGTGAGACAGGAAGAGCGGGCAGGGAGCAGGACGGATCGCTGCAGCTCCGCTGCCATTTTCTCTTGTAGGCAGCGGGAGCTGCAGGGATCCCCCTGCCCGCCGCACATAAGGGCAATCTGGCCAGGGCCCCCCCCCGGAGCCTCGGGGCCGGATAAACAGGCCAGATTGCCCTCATAATTAGCCGCTCTTGCAGGGGCCCCCTGGAGCTTTTGGGCCCCGAAGCAGCTGCACATGCGGTGTGCTTGCCCATGACATATATTATATATACGAGGTAGCACGGTGGCTCAGTGGTTAGCACTGCAGCCTTGCAGCAGTGGTGTCCTGGGTTCAAATCCCACAAAGCACAACATCTGCAAGGAGTTTGTATGTTCTCCCCGTGTTTACGTGGGTTTCCTCCGGGTACTCCGGTTTCCTCCCACATTCCAAAGACATAATGATAGGGAATCTAGATTGTGAGCCCCATCGGGGACAGCGATGATAATGTGTGCAAACTGTAAAGCGCTGCGGAATATGTTACCGCTATATAAAAATAAAGATTATTATAAAGATTATACACCCCTATATTGTACTGTATATACACCCCTTATATTATATATACACCCCTATATTATACAGTGTGTACAAAAAGTATTCAGACCCTTTGCTCAGTATTGAGGAGAAGCACCTTTTGAGCTAGTACAGCCATGAGTCTTCTTGCGAATGATGCAACAAGATTTTCACCCCTGGATTTGGGGATCCTCTGCCATTCTTCCTTGCAGATCCTCTCCAGTTCCGTCAGGTTGGATGGTGAACGTTGGTGGACGGCCATTTTCAGGTCTCCCCAGAGATGCTCAATTGGGTTTAGGTCAGGGCCTCTGGCTGGGTCAGTCAAGAATGGTCACAGAGTTGTTCTGAAGCAGCTCCTTTGTTATTTTAGCTGTGTGCTTAGGGTCATTGTCTTGTTGGAAGGTGAACCTTCAGCCAAGTCTGAGGTCCAGAGCACTCTGGAAGGGGTTTTCATCCAGGATATCTCTGTACTTGGCCGCATTCATGTTTCCTTCAATTGCAACCATGTCCTTGCAGCTGAAAAAAATCCCATAGCATGATGCTGCACCACATGTTTCACTGTTGGATTTGTGGAACTTTCTCTCCATCTCTCAACTGCATATGTGGAGCTCAGCCACAGTGATCTTGGGGTTCTTCTTTATGTCTCTCACCAAGGCTTTCTCCACGATTGCTCAGTATGGCTGGACGGCCAGTTTAGGAAGACTTCTGGTGGTTCCAAACTTCTTCCATTTAAGGATTATGGAGGCCACTGTGCTCTTAGGAACCTTGAGTACAGCAGAAATTCTTTTGTAACCTTGGCCAGATCTGTGCCTTGCCACAATTCTGTCTCTGAGCTCCTTGGCCAGTTCCTTTGACCTCATGATTCTCATTTGGTCTGACATGCACTGTGAGCTGTGAGGTCTTATATAGACAGGTGTGCGCCTTTACAAATCAAGTCCTATCAGTGTAATTACACACAGCTGGACGCCAATGAAGGAGTAGAACCATCTCAAGGAGGATCACAAGGAAATGGACAGAATGTGACGTAAATGAGTGTCTGAGCATAGGGTCTGAATACTTATGACCATGTGATATTTCAGTTTTTATTTTTTAATAAATTTGCAAAAATTTCTAGATTTCTGTTTTTTTTCAGTCAAGATGGGTGCAGAGTGTACATTAATGAGAAAAAAAATGAAGTTTTTTGAAATTACCAAATGGCTGAAATTAAACAAAGAGTGAAAAATTTAAAGGGTCTGAATACTTTTTGTACCCACTGTATGTACACCCCTATATTATTTATACATGTACACCCCTATATTATATATACACCCCCATATCAGGGTCTCAAACTCGGCAGAGTAAATGGGCCCCAAAATTTTTCCCCCCTCCACATCAAAATTTTTTCCCCCCCGCCAACCCCCTCCCCAGCAACCACACTCAGAAACACACATAAAAAAAACCAAAAAAAACCAACCCCAAAAAATTTACCACACCCCCCACCACAATTCCCCCCCTTTTTACTTTTAAAAAAAAAAAAAAAGCCGGGGCCCCCCCCAACCTCTTTCCCCGCCGCCAGCAGCTTCCCCCTTTCCCCCCAAAAAAATTTAGCGGCGCTGCCCGGGGCCCCGGCTGGAAGAAAAAATCCCCTTTTTTTTTCCGTGGCCCCCCACCCCCCAATATGTGGGG
This sequence comes from Oophaga sylvatica, assembly GCA_033576555.1. Classification (NCBI taxonomy): domain Eukaryota; kingdom Metazoa; phylum Chordata; class Amphibia; order Anura; family Dendrobatidae; genus Oophaga; species Oophaga sylvatica. Next base: position 30,418 of record JARQOD010008855.1, read on the forward strand.
GGGAAGCCCGTTCCCCGGGCCCCCTTGGGGGGGGCCCCACTCCCTCCCTCTTCCCCGTGAGACATTTTGGGGGACCGAAGGCCCCCTGGGTTTTTAGCCTTCCCCCCCCTATATTTAAAAAATAAACCCCCCATTTTATAAAAAACCCCGAATTTAAAAAAAATTTTAAACCGCACCGGGAAAAAACCCCCCCCATCCTTTAAAAAAATTTCAATTTCCCCAAAAACCAGTTTTCCCCCCGTTTTCCCCCCAAAAAAAACACGAAAAATACCACTCCTCCTGTCCTGTTTTTTAAAAAAAAATTTTGGCCCCCCCCCACCCTCCTTTCCCCTATATATAAAAAAAATTGGGGGGAAGGAAAACCCCCCCCCCTTTCCCCTTTTTATAAAAAAAAAGCACCCTTAAAAAACCCTTTTCCTTTTCCCTTTTGTAATTTTAAAAAAAACTTTCCCAAAAAAACCCACTCCTTCCTGGTTTTCCCTTTTTTAAAAAAAAACTGCAAAAATACCACTCCCACCCCCCGTCCAAAAAAATACAAAGCCCCCAAAAAAAAAAACCCCCCTGTTTTCCCCCAAAAAATTCAGCAAAAGTAACCCCCTCCCCCCCGTCCTGTATTTTTAAATTAAAACCCCCCCCGTCCTGTATATTAAAAAAAATTTTAAAAGGGAAAAAAACCCCCCCCCCCCCTGGGGCCGGGTTTTTTATAACCCCTTTGGGGAAAATAAAACCCCTTTTTCCCCCCCCTTTTTTAAAAATTTTAAAAATGGGCAACCCCCTTTTTCCCCGCCATTTAAAAAAAAAAAAATAAAACCCCCCAAATTTTTAAAAGTTAAAAAATAAAAAACCCCCTTTCCGGGGGTAAAAAAAATGCCAACCCCCAAAAACCCCTTTTCCCCCTTCCCCCCTAAAATTTTTAAAAAAAATGCACAGTACCACTCCCCCTGTCCCCCGTATTTTTTATAAATATATAATATAAAAAAACACTGCACAATACAACTTCCTCCTTTCCCGTAATACACCGCCCCCCGGGACCACTCCCCCCTGTCCTGTAAAAAAAAAAAACAACCCCCCAAAAAAATGAAACCAAACCCCCCCGGCCCCTTTCCCGGGTTTTTTTAAAAAAAATTTTGGGGGGCCCCCAAAAACCCAAATTTTCCCCCCGGGGGCCTTTAAAAAATACACTGCACAGTAAACCCCCCAAAACCCCCCCCCAGTTTTAAAAAAATAAATATTTTTTAAAAAAATATAAAATTTAAAAAAAAATTTTTTAAAAAAAAAAAATTTTTTTTTTACACTGGCCCCCCCCCCAATAAAAAAACCCCCCCCTTTTTCCCTTTTTTTAAAAATTTCACAGTAAAACCCCCCCCCCCCAAACCCCCCCCTTTTTCCCGGCCCCCCGGGTTTGGGGTTTTTGGCCCCCGGAAAAAAAAAAATGAAAAATTAAAACCCTCCCCCCTTTTTCCCGTATATAAAAAAACCCCCCCAAAAAAAATTAAAACCCTCCCCTGTCCTTTATAAATTTTTTAATTTTTTTAATTTTTTAAAAATTTTTTTCCTTTAAAAAAATTTTTAAATTTTCAAAAGGAAACCCCAAATTTTCCCCCCCAGTAAAAATAAAATTTTCAAAAAAACCGCTTTTCCCCCCTTTTCCCCTTTTTTAAAAACCCTCACCCCAAAACCCCCCCTTTTTTCCCCCAAAAAAAAAACAAAAAGCAAAAAAACCCCTTTCCCTTCCCCCTTTTTTTAAACCCTTTAAGTTAAAACCCCTTTTTCCTTTTTCCCCCCATATAAAAGTCCCCCCCGTAAAAAGGGGTTTTTTGGGGAAAAACCCCGGGGGCCCAGCCGTTCACTTCAATGGGGTGTGGTTTTTGGAAAAAAACTGAAAAAGGTTCCCCCAAAAAAAGGGGCCCCCCCGGTGTTTTTTAAAGGGGGGGGGTTTTTCCCCCCGAAGATTGGGGGATTGGGAATCAGGGTTTTTTTTGACTGGTTTTTTTATAAGGGAGTTGCCCCCCAACAAAGGGGGCCGGTGGGGGAATTTTTCCCCGGTTTTTTCCAAATTTTTTTATTTTTTTTCCTTTTTTCTTTTTTTTTCTTCCCCTTTCCCCCGGGCATTTTTAAAAACCAAAACGGGTTTTCCCCCAAATTTTCCCTTTTTTAAGAGGTTTTTTAGCCAGTGGTTTTCCCCAAAAAACTTTGGCCCCCCCGAACCTGTTCTGGTTTTAGGGGAATATGGGGGTTTGTGGTTTGGGAAAAAAAAAATTTTTTTCCCCCTTTTTTTTTAAAAAGGAAACTCCAGTATTTGGGGTTAAAGGGGAGGGTTTTGGTCCCCAAACAATTCTTGGGTGTTTTTTTTTAAAACATCCATTTTTTAAGGGGGGGGGAAAAAACCCCCTTTCGTATCTAGAAACCCCCCCCGACTTTACCCCGGTTTTTTCAAGTGAGGGTTCGGTGACCCCTCCCCCAAAGGGGGGGGGGTGTTTTTGAATGGACTTGAAAAAAAATTCCCGAGCAAGGCTCCCTCGGGGGGTTTTTTAACGGTACGGGTTGTCCCAGTGAAGAATTTTTGGAAAAATTTTTGGGGAAACAGGGGTTACTCGGTCTTTTTAAAGGGAGGGCGCCCTTTTCCCCTCAGGTTTTTCCGGGGATCCAAAATTTTTCTGGTTTTCAAACCTTTATTCCTGTTTTTCCCGTAGCCTGCTTGGGCCCCGGGGCCCGCATCTCCCCGCTTTTAAAAGTAAGACAATTTTTTTCTTTTTGTTTTTGGGGCTTGATTTTTTCATTTTGTCCGGGACTTCCCCCTTTGGGGGGCCCCTTTAGGGTCCCCCCCCGGGGGGGTTTTTTCCCTCCCCAGTTATTCACCACTTTATGTTTGTACATTTGCCTTTTTTTTTAGTTTTTTCAGTGGCCTTCTGTTTTTATTTGTTTCACCAAGAAACCCAAATTTGGTGGTAGAGGTTTTGGGGGGGATTTTTCAGGTGTTTTTTTTAAAATTTTAAGTTTTTGGGGCTTTTCCCGGGTTTTTTTTGGGATTGCAGAAAACCCCCCTTCCCATCTTTTTTTTTTTTTAGGAAATTTTGGGGCCCCCTCGTTTTTTCTCATAAAAATTTTTTTGTCTGTGTCATTTTTTCTTTTTTCCTAACCAACCAAATTTCATGTTTGGGGCTTTCTATGTTTTTTGGGGACCCAGGGGGGCCCCGGGCAAAAAACTTTTTTTCCTTTTTTTTCCCCATCTTTAGGGCAATTTTGTTTTCTCAGGGTGGACCCAGGGGGCTAGACCAACGTAGGAACCCCTCCACGTCCTTTCCTCTAAGTTTGTGGTTTTTTAGTCAGGGACTTCAAATCTCATAGATTTTTCCCAACCTTGGCTCCAGGGGGTTTTTTGCCTTTTTTTTTAAAACCCGCACTCCCTTATACCCAAAAAACAGGGA
>JARQOD010008856.1:0-33844 GCA_033576555.1 Oophaga sylvatica
TAAGGGTCATGAATCATTATCAACCTTTGTTAAAATAGAGTTTAAGAAAAATGATACCACATTATTTCAAGATCAATGCCTGAAGCTTCTAATTGTATGTTAATTGACTAACCACCCCCTTTTGTAAATGTATAAACATGTGATAATAATAAAGCGGTCATATTGATGGAAGTTCTGCTGGCACTTTTGAGTGGCATGTTATTTCCAGAGAGCTCTAAAAATACCATTTAATTTTGGGAACGGCAGACAAACAGGGATAGATTTATCTAACCAAATTTCCAAACATACAGAGCAATTGGGGTATTATTTGTTGGGTTATTAGTGTCCGAAATACTGTTGAAGCATTTATGGGCTTATTATTCTATATGAACCAGTGGTGCCCATAATACTGTATGGAGGCTACACTGGTTTTGATTTGGTATGTAAGAAAGAAGTAAGTGAGCTTTGGCTTGTACTAACCTATATTTCTTGCCAATCTGTGCAATATGAATTGTGGTATGCGTTAAAGGGGCCCATGAGACTCTTTTCGCCCCGTCCCATGAAAATGGAGCAGCCCGCCCCCACCACGTTTTTGGCCACAAACCCCCCATGTGATAGTTTGCTTTTCTGTGTTAGGTAGCGTTAATTATCCTTAATTTTAAATTCTAAAGTTTGTTCCAACTATTCTCTGGGGAACATTCAATAAATTTTCTATTTTTTAAATTTCCTTTTTCCTTGCTTGAGCAAGGCAATGTCTCTTCTCTAAATTCATGGAACATCTCTTGAGCTAGGGGCAATTTTCAATGGCGACTACTGCCATTAGACGACACCGGTACAATAAGCCAATCAGGGATTGCTAATAGCCTGCTTAGACAGGCCATAACACTTCCCATTCACACAGAACAATATTAAATGTTGTTCAGAGCACATGGATTACAATTGTTCTTGCAATAATGTACTATTTAAAAGGACACATTGGGAGAGAACATTGATTTTTAAACAAGCTAAAAGATATTTTCACCTGACCAATGGCTTTTTTGTTTTTTGTCAATGAAGGTGACCTGCTTGACAGCTGATAGAGGGGGAAATTTAAAAATGCATGCTATGTCTGTTCTGATGAGGATTTTATTCAAGGAATTAAAAAAAATTTTTGCAACTTCATCAACCATAATGGCATTCTGTTTACTATTCACATTTTAATAGATTGAAAAGTAAACTGCCACAAGTTCAACCATGGGATGGAAAAGGAAAAAGGAATGGGATATGTTAGAACCATAATGATAACACAGTCTTTACCAAAAGAGTAACTTTTCCCTCCTTATCCAAATATTTATCTACTGACCAAGAAATACTTTATTAAGTATGCGGGATGTGGAGAAATCACTTGTTGTAGATAGGTCAAGGTATTTAATTTTTTTTTGATTGGTTATTGCAAAAACATATGGAACACAAACTAAGAATAACTGCTAGGTCAGTCAAACAGGTCGGTCAGTTCATAAGTCGCCGACTTTCGCCAAAGTGGGTTTTGTTGCCGAAAACAACCACAGGGCAGTCAGCCATGCGGCGGCAAAACGAGCCCAAAGTCGGTTTTTTTCCCAAATCTTTCAGGTGCCTTTTTTTCAGCCAATTGGCAAGGCGTCACTCTGGGCAAAGAGATGACATGTCAGCGTCCACCACCATCTTAGAAAGGGCATTGCATGATTGGCTTGCTTTGGGGGGCTCTAGTGTCTATAAAAGCCCTGACCGCCGCCCCTCCTTTTTACTTCTGTGATCTTAACAGTAGGGAGAGGTTCTAACGCTGTTTATCATAGGGAGAAGTTAAGGGTTCCACACTAAACAGGTCCTAACGAATCGCTAAAAACTCACTATTTAGCGATCTCGTTAGTGACGCTGTTGTGTGGCATGTAGCAAGCGTGGCCCCCTGCTGTGATTCGCTGATCGTTCACAAGATTTTCGGATGTATTTTGATCGTTGGGCCCGCTGGTGACCCTATACCGTGTCTGGCACCTTTTGTAAATGTGCGCTGTTTTTTACATAGCAAAGTCGTTAAGGAGATCGCAACCGCTTTGCGTCGTTAACGAATGCTAAGTGTGGAGCTACTAGCGACTTAAAACATCACAAAAACGTCGCTTAGTTGCGCGTTATTTTTGATCGTTAGCGGGAGGTTTAGTGGGCAAACCTTTAGGACTGGAAAGAGAAGTTCTTATTTGCTTGTGCTGTAGTAATTGTGCAGTACGTTAGTGTGCCGTGACAGGGGAGGATTTTTTGTGTGCAGAAGCGATGGTTTTACGTATTACAGTGTTTTTCTGCCTTTTGTATTACGGTCAAACCATACGAGTGACGTCTGTGTGTGATCCAGAAATATATACGGAGATTTAAATTTTCCCTACACTGCAACAGCTGAAGCTTTATACAGCACCGTTTTTCTGCCTTTTGTATTACCTCAAATCCATACTGAGTGACGTTGTGTGTGACATGAAATATATAGGGAGATTTAAATTTTTCCCCACACGTATACAGCGTCGCTTCTGATACGCACCGTTTTTCTGCTTTTGTTTACGGTCAATCCAAAATGTGAGAGCTGTATGTGACTCAGAAATATTTAGGAGATTTAAATTTTCCCTACACTGTTACAGCTGTCGCTTCTGATCAGTACCGTTTTCTGCCTTTGTTTACAGTCAAATCCATACGAGTAGCGTCGGTGTGGACTCCGGAAATATATAGCAGATTTAAATTTTCCCCCCACAGTGTATACGCTGTCCTTCTGAACGAACCGTTTTTTTGCCTTTTGTATTTGGTCAAATCCAAACGCTTTGAACAGGACCTTTTTTCTGCCTTTTGTATTACAGTCAAATCTAAACTGATGAGTGTCTGTGTGTGACTCCGGAAATATATAGCTATTTTAAATTTTTTCCCCTAAAACCCGTTAAGCGTCGCTCCTCATAAAGCCATATATCTGCTGTAATTTTGGTACATTTTCCCAAACATGAGGAATTATGGTGGAAGAGGCCGCGGAGTGCGGGGGGGGCCGCTGGTACTGAGGTGGTGGTGGTGCATTGCTGGTATCCAAAAGCACAATAGCACCTAAGGGGAGATGTTGACCTGCTCATGTTGGCTCCAAAGCCTGGAAGGCTCCCTTTTCTGGGGTAGAAAACCGCTTTTAAAGCCAAGCATCAGAAAGGTTTTGCTTACATTGCCGAAGTCCCATCACACCTCCTTCTGAAGTTTCAAAAACTGCAAGCACTAATTTTGTCAGTGCAGTCCCTTCAGGAAAACACCTTTCTTTTTCCTTAACCCCACCAAAAGTAAAGGTGCGGCGGCCACATTCAGTTACTCCCGGAGCTCTTTTACATACCATGCCTGGGTTATCAATGAAATCCTGAATTCCCCAGTAAAGATGAATTGATATGGGTCATGATGACAGCCATGCTATATGTTCTGCTGGTTCATTCACCCAGACACGACTTGCCCTGAGTGAACTAGCCAAAATTGACCCTGATGAAACTCAGATGCCCTTTCCCAATACTATGCCACCTTACACGTGACCAGAGGAAGTGCGAGAAATTGAAGACGAGGTGATGGATGACCCAGTTGTTGTCCCAGATTGCACCATTGGGGGAAGAGGTGCCGCTGGCAAAGCTCAGAAGAGGGGGGATCCACAGCAGGCATCAACATCACAGCTGCGGTTATCTGGCAGGCCGTAGCATCCAAAAAAAATTTTAAAAAAAACAAAAAGTGTTACAGGAAGCTTGGCCAATGGTCAAAATTAGCACAGCGTGCAAGCACTGAAAACTTTTCCCCATATAGGAAGAGTGCAGGTGGCACTTTTTTTTGAAAAATCCTATTATAGGCAAATACTTGTTGGAAGTGCGGAAGACCTTTAGCCGAGGGAAAATTCTCCGAAATTTGAATACCAGTTGCATGCTTGACATGTAACACCATACATTGCAAGGTGGACGGACTACAAACCCACTGGCTTTGAACCCTACATTGCCAAAAGATCTCATTAAAGATGATGCCTTTCGTTTGGTTGAAAGCGCAGCGTTCCGAAAGCTCATGGCCTATGCTGTCCCACACTATGATACTCGTTTGGACTTCTTTTCTAGAAAAGCCTCCCTGCCCTCCACCGATTGAAAAAAACGCAATGCCACGCCTCAAACAATCAGTGATGGAAAGGTGCACCTCACAACAGATCATGGGACAGTAGGCAAGGCCAAGCCATTTTCGTTTCATCACTGTGCATGGGTAATGGGTGGAATCAGGGCCCCACAGGGAAGTGACGGTGGGACAGTGCGCCTCGTCCACTATAGCAAACGTTGCTGCAGGCGTTAGACCCTCCTCCCCTCCAAAGCGAAAGCTGTCGACGAGGCAGTCGCAACGACCACTCCATCCAAGCGCCAGTTTGCACACGAGGGTTTCCACATCAAACACTAGGGTAAGCATCAGCAGGGCTGTTTTTTAAAGATGTGTCTTTTGGGCAACAGACCACCTGGAGGTATTGGCCGACCTACTTTTTTTTTAGCGGAAAAAAACTGAGTCATGGCTGGGCATTACATTTGAGCCAGGAAGGTATCGTGAAAGGTCATAATTTTTGGCGGCCATAGCCCTGGCAAAACCAGACATATACCTTGCCTGGCTACACCTTGAACCGGTGAGCAGTGACTCCAGTCGTTGAGGGCGCGCGATCACCCCCCCACCTCCCCCAAGCACCGCCTAAATGACGTTGCAACAAGGTGGAACTTCACCTCACATGGTTGAGAGGCATGGAACAAGGCAGGCGCAATATTTATGGAGGATAACTGGAGGCATTTGAGGGACCAGGAGTTATCGGGGGGCAGTGGGTCAAAGCGAAAGCCTCTGTAAAGCCTTCATGTTTTGGGAATGCACCGGCTGGAAGGCAGACGACGCATGAGATCCCACTTATGCTTCTGCCATGCAAACTTTGACCACATTAAGGACAGGCGCTGCAGCGGAGGGTTGGAGGAGGGAAGCCTTCATGACAGTCAGGCATTGTCCGCTCAGGGAACTGTCTGTATGGGTTGTGGAAAAGAGGAAGAGGAGGAGGAGGAGGAGGGGGAGATTATTTTTTGGGAGGAGGATCTTCTAGGGGCAAGAGAAACTGTTGACTTCCAAGGTCAGGTAACAGGTTTGTGCGTGACTGGAGGGATGTGGATTTGGCAGAAATGCTCCTCCCCCCACCACTGGCAGTGATCATTGTCACCTGGAACATTGGCCCACATTGGATTATGTCTTGCGGATCCTAAAAAGGGTTTCAAAATATGAAGGAGACAACTACTGGTCCTCGATCCCGCTATAAAGGCAAATTACAGAACACATGCCACAGGAACCTAGAGCTAATATTGGTGAAAAAAACAACTTGTAAACCTTTGTTAGGCATTCCCAGACACAGCAGATGTGCAGTTTTACCAGAGCCGTACGGGGGAACAGGAAGAGGTGTTCGTGGTGCAACAGCCAAAGGGTTCGGCAGGGGTTTCAGACCTGTTGTGGACTGATTTCTTGATACCGCGGTAATACTTTAATCATTGCAAAGACAGGAGACGCAGTTGCAACTAGGTTCAAAATTACCTCCCTCCCTATCATGTTCTCCACACATTCATTCCCCTTTGCTAAAGGCCTGAAACTGGACACCTGGCCTAAATTGGACAATATGCCTTACAGGAGCTGCTTGCCCTGCTGGAGTGTGCTTCAGAAAGAGTCTTCAGTGCGCTGGATCAATCCGACAGAAAGAAGGACCCCGGGGCGAACAAAATTTAAAATGATCTCACCTTATTAAAATGAACCATGCCTGGGTTTCAAAGGATTTTGTACCCCTTCCCCTATGACACAAGGTTGCCAGAAAATGGCCGCTTTTTGTCCTCCTTTCCTCGATTTCCAACCTCCCTTTGCAACCCTTGAACATCCAGCCTACACCCTCAACATATGCCAGTTTTTTTTCCCACCTCCCAACGGGTTACTCCCCCCCCAGGGCCGGCGTCAGCACCTGGGCCCCGGGCAAGTGCCAGGGCCCTGAGAGGTGGGGGGGACCACTCGCCGCAGAGACACCAGGAACTTTGAGGGGCCCTGTGCCAGTGCCGGCACCCAGAGTGGGCCCCCCCCTGCTTTTCTCAGGGCCCCACATTGCAATGCTTACCTCTCCCCTGCCCACCTCTGTAAGTCTTCCGCGTTTCCGCGTTCATTCAGTCAGAGAGCGCGATGATGCACATCTGTGTGCCCTTTGCCTGAACACCACAGTGCAGAGAGCGGAAGATGGCGATGCGAGGAGTCCAGATGAGCATGCCCAGCGAGGAGAGATATTTCATTTTTTTTTAATGTTTGGGCAATAATGGGGAATTTAAAACACGGAGAATTACAGTTAGGTCCATAAATATTTGGAAAGAGAAAAACATTTATTATTTTGGTTCTAACATTCCACAATGAAATTTGAAAAAAACAAATCAGAGCAGTTGAAGTTCAACTTTCAGCTTTCATTTTAGGGTTCCAATTAAAATTGGATTGAAGGGTTTAGGAGTTTCAGCTCCTTAACATTGCCCCCCCCCTGTTTTTTAAAGGGAACCAAAGTAATTGGACAATGACTCCAAGGCTATTTCATGGACAGGTGTGGGCAATCCCTTTGTTATGTCATTCTCAATTAACAGATGAAAGGGCCGGAGTTGATTTGAGGTGTGGTGTTTCATTTGGAAGGTTTTGCTGTAAGGAAACTGTGGTACAGGAGCTCTCCAGCAGGTGAAACAAGCCACCTTAAGCTGCAAGAACAGAAAAAAACCCATCCAAGAAATGCTACAACATTAGAAGTGGAAAATCTAAAATTTTTGGTAATTGAGAAAGAAAGAAAGCACTGGTGAACTCATCAATCCAAAAAGCCTGGGACCCCCACGGAAGAAACAGTGGGGATGATCGCGCATACTTTCTTTGGTGAAGAAGAACCCTTCACAAATAACTGAAGTCCAAAACTCTCAGTAATAGGTGTACTTCTTAAAGTCAACAGTAAAAAAGAAACCATAAATAAAACAAAGGTTAAACTAGATGCAAACCATTCATCAATTCCAAAAATAGACAGGCCAGAGTTAAATTTGCTGAAAAAAAACCTCCAGAAGCCAGCTCGTTCGGGAAAAATATTTATGGAAGATAGACAAAGATCAACCTTACCAGAATAATGGAACCCCAAAAGTTTGGAGAAGAAAGGGAAGGCACATGATCCAAGGCACACCACATCCTCTGTAAAACAGGTGGAGGCAACGGATGGCATGGCCATGCTGGCTTTCAATGGAGGTCACTTGTGTTTATTGATAATAACAGCGACAAAGAGTCGGAAGAAATTTTGAAAGTGTACCGGGATAACTTCAGCCCGATTCCCAAATGCTGCAAACCTTGATTGGACGGCGTTCATAGTACAGATGGATAATCCCCAAGCATAAGCCAAAGCTACAAGGAGTTTCATGAGTCAAAAAAAAGTGGAACATTCTTAAGGCCAAGTAATTACCAGTCTTAACCCAATTGAGCATCCTTTCACTTGCTCAAAATCCAGATTAAGAGGAAAGACCACAAACAACAAACCTGAAGGTGCCTGTAAAGGCCTGGCAAAGCATTAAGAAGGAGGAAACCAGCGTTTGGTGTGTCCATGGGTTCCAGACTTAAGGCATGATTGCCTCCAAAGGGATTCGCCCACAAAATTTTTGAAAAAAAAATATTTTGTTTGGGTTATGTTTATTTGTCCAATTACTTTTGACCTCCTAAAATGTGGTTTTTGAAAGAAATGGTATAATCCTACATTTTAACACATATTTTTGTTCAACCCTTCAAATTAAACGTTACAATCTGCCTTGAATTTTTTAGGTTTTCATTTTAAATCCAATGTGGTGGCATGCAGACCCAACTCGCGAAAATTGTGTCACTGTCCAAATATTTCTGGCCCTGACTTATATATGGGAATCAAAACTTGACTCTAGAAGGACCCATTATACACGAAGCATTTATATGGGGCCCATCAACACGAAGCATTATAAATGGGGCCCATCAACACTGGAGCATCATATATTGGGCCCAATTACACTGGGCAAATAATTGGGGGGCCCATTATATATGGAGCATTATATATGGGGGCCTTATATTTGGGCTTGTTGGGGCTCTCATAACGGAGCATAATATGGGCCCATCATATACTAGAGCATTATGGGGTTCATTATTTATGGGACCAATAGGCCCTTTATTAGGAGCATCATAGGGCACATATGGGGCCTATTTTATGGGCATTATTGGACCCATTCTGTAAGGAGCAATATATGGGGCTCATTATTCTGGATGGCTCACTATTGGTGCCCATAATACTGTATGGAGCAATATTTGGGCTCATTATACCTGTATGAGGCTTATATTGGGCCCATTATTCGTAGGGCATCAATATGGGACCATTATTCGTTGGAGCAATAATGGGTCATTATTCGATAGAGCAATATATGGGGGCTCATTTTCTGGATGGCTCATTTTGTGATGCCCATAATACTGTATGGAGGACTATACTGTCTGGATTTTGAGCTATTGTAAGAATTTACAAAAGATATCACTCATGTAATGTAAGAAGTGAAGTATTTGGCATTGGACTATACCTATATTTTTCTCTGCCGTTTGGAGCATCATGAATTGTGGTATGTGTTAAAGGGCCCACTGAGACTCTTTGCCCAGGGCCCACGAAAACCTGGAGCCAGCCCTGCCGCGGTCCCCCCCCACAACTTTAGCCAAATAACCTCCAGTTTTCAATGCGTACTATTATTATAAGTAAATTAAGGTTGACAAGCTTAAGTAATAAGAATTGATGTCGTTGGCATTGAAATGGGCACTGTAGGTGTGTTTCTGTCCTCCACTCAACTGGCGACTTTTATTCCCCCATTGACTTGCATGGGGTCGGGTTTCGTTTTTTGTCGAAACACCGACTTTTGCCGGGAGTTAGTCGGCCAATTCTGTTAGACCAACTTTTGCTAAAGTCTGATGGTCCGAAACCCGACTTGACCCTCCCGGAGGCAAAGTCGCTCATCTCTATAAATGCCCTTGGTCATGCACAAATCACTTACCTGCAGGGTGATCTGAAATTTGCAACAAAACATACATATTGTACATGAGTTTTTTGGCTCCAAATGCGATGCAGAATTCTACCATTGCATAGCAGTTCTGTTACATACAATTCACATGCATTCTGCAGAACTGTGCTTTTGTTGGGGATATAGAGGTGAACCTGTATCTATTCCATCAGCACATAACCTAATACTTGTCAAATCCTTGAATTAAAAGTTGCTTTAGTCTTAAATGTATGTGATTAGTAGCTTTTAATATCACCTTAACACAATGAAAATGTCATATTTTTATCACTATTTTTAGTAGTTTATCTGCATATTGTTAACAGACACTTTTGAAAATGTCGACAAAAATCATTTCCTGACCTCAAACACAGTCTTCTGTCGAGAAGGCAAAGACAAGTGTAATTATTGGACTACTATGCAAAAATGTAGAAACTAACTGCTTCTATTATGCAAATAAATTCCAAGATTTTTGTGACTGATCAGCTAGAAGGGACATAATGATTTATAATTCAAATAACATAGCAAATAAAATCTATTGAGCTAATATATTTCTAAATATGCAAACCTGAAATAATTGTAATAAATTTAAATCATTGTAGCTATACAAATCATGTATATAATAATTTAATTTGCTTTGCTTTCTAATATGTGGCATGCTTATGATAAAACACATTAATTCTTTCTGTATGTTTACTGAAAAAAAAGACCTTGTTGGAGATATATACAGTCATGGCCAAAAAGTTTTGAGAATGACACAAATATTAATTTTTACAAAGTCTACTGCTTCACTTTTTCTAAAGGCAATTTGCAATATACTCCAGAATGTTATAAAGAGTGATCAGCTTAACAGCAATTACTTGCAAAGTCAATATTTGGCTAGAAAATGAACTTTATCCCCCAAAACACATTTCAAACATCATTGCAGCCCTGCCTTAAAAGGACAAGCTAACCTCTTTTCAGTGATTGCTCCATTACACAGGTGTGGTGAGGACTTGGGTAAAGTTATTTTCTCTGATGAATCCCCTTTTCGATTGTTTTGGGACATCAGGAAAACGCCTCATTTCGGAGAAGACAAGGTGAGCACTACCACCAGTCTTGTCTCATGCCACTGTTAAGCATCCTGAAACCATTCATGTGTGGTTTGCTTCTCAGCCAAGGGAATCGGCTCTCTCACAGTCTTGCCTAAAAAACACAGCCATGAATAAAGAATGGTACCAGAATGTCCTCCAAGAGCAACTTCTCCCAAACCCTCCAAGAGCAGTTTGGCGATCAACAATGCCTTTTCCAGCATGATGGAGCACCTTGCCATAAAGCAAAAGTGATAAATAAATGGCTCAGGGAACAAAACTAGAGATTTTGGGTCATGGCCTGGAAACTCCCCAAGATCTTAATCCCATTGAGAACTTGTGGTCAATCATCAAGAGACGGGTGGACAAACAAAACCCTAAAAATTCTGACAAAATGAAAGCATTGATTGTGCAAGAATGGACTGCTATCAGTCAGATTGGTCCAGAAGTTGATTGAGAGCATGCCAGGGAGAATTGCAGAGGTCCTGAAGAAGAAGGGTCAACACTGCAAATATTGACTTGCTGCATTAACTCATTCTAACTGTCAATATAAGCTTTGTTACTCATATGTTTGCAATTATTATTTCTGTCTGTGATAAAAAACATCTGTCAAACACACATAAAAACAAGAGGGCAGCAGATCATGTGAAAAATATAATATTTGTGTCAATTGTCAAAACTTTTGGCCATGACTGTAATATATACAGCTGTTTCCAGGCACTAACTCTCGGCACGCTTTATTGCTATCTAATTAACGTGCTGGTGATTAAACTAAGTAAATAATGACAATAGCGCTTATGCAGGTGGTAAATGAAATTAAAATGAAGTTAATAACAATAATAATCATCAAAAATCTGAATAATACTAATGATACAATTTTATTCACAGGTGGTAATGTGTGTGGACTGAGCCTCGTGTGGTAATGTGTAGGACAGAGCCTATTGTGGTAATGTGTGGGGGACGGAGCTTCATGTGGTAATGTGTGGGGACGAGCTCGTGTGGTAATGTGGGGGGATTATGTGTGGTAATGTGGTGGGGGCAGGATTATGTGTAGTAATGTGGTGAGGGGCGGGTTATGTTGGTGTGTGGGAGGGTAGGATTTTGTGTGGTGATGTGGTGGGGGGTGGGATTATGGTGGTAATGTGGTGGGGGTGGGATTATGGTTATGTGGGTGGGCGAGATTATGTGTGGAATGGGTGGGGGGTGGATTATTGGTAATGTGGTGGGGGCGGGATTATGGTGGTATGTGGGGGGGCGGGATTATGTGGTAATGTGGTGGGGGCCGGGATTTGTTGTGGAATGTGGTGGGGGGCGGATTATGAGCGGTAAAGGGTTGGGGGCGGGATTTTGAGCGAAAGTGGTGGGGGGGGGGATTATGAGCAGTTAATGTGTGGGGGGGATTAATGTGGTAATGTTTGGGGGCGGATTAATTGTGGTGAGTGGTGGGGGCGGGATTTGTGTGGTGATGTATGGGGGGGATTATAGCGGTAATGTGGGGGGGGCCAGATTTGAGCGAAATTTGTGGGGGGAGCTGGATTTATGGCGGTAGTGGTGGGGGGGGGATTATGGCCGTAAGTGGTGGGGGCGGGTTTATATGTGTAATGTGGTGGGGGTCGGGATTATGACCTGTAATAGGTGGGGGGCAGGTTAGGTGGTAATATTTGGGGGGGCGGGATTATGTGTGGTGATGTGATGGGGCGGGATTATGTTGGCAATGTGGTGGAGGGGGGATTGTGTTGGTAATTGGTGGAGGCGGTTATGTGTGGTAATGTAGTGGGGGCGGAGTTGTGGCAATGTGGGGGGTGGGGTGGGAATGTTGTGGTAATGTGATGGGGGGGGAGCTACTGTGCAGGGGGCGAATTAGTGATAATCACGATGCCTCTTTATAAAATAGTTATATTACAGAAAGACAAAGTTTGGACAACCTCATTAAAATGTTTCCTTTATTTTCATGACTATGAAATTGTAAATTCACACTGAAAGCACAAAAAAATGAATAACACATGTGGAAGTAGATATGTTAACAAAAAATTAAACTATTTGAAAAATTTTTTTTATATTCTAGGGTCTTCAAAGTAGCCCCCTTTGCTTTGTGATGTTTGCACACTTTGGCATTCTCTTGGAGCTTCAAAGGTGTACCGGAAATGTACTTCCGGTGAATGAAGATGTGCAAAGCATCATCAAAGCAAAGGGGACTTTGAAGCCTAGAATTTAAGAAATATTTTATGTTTCATATTTTTTGTTAAGCATAACGTACTTCCCATTGTTAATTCATAGTTTTGTGCTTACAGTGTGAATTTTCAATTTTAAGTCATAAAATACAGAAACATCTTTAAATGGAAGGTGT
This sequence comes from Oophaga sylvatica, assembly GCA_033576555.1. Classification (NCBI taxonomy): domain Eukaryota; kingdom Metazoa; phylum Chordata; class Amphibia; order Anura; family Dendrobatidae; genus Oophaga; species Oophaga sylvatica. Next base: position 12,486 of record JARQOD010008856.1, read on the forward strand.
TCCAAACTTTTGGTCGTAGTATATAATATATATAATATATATAATTCCTTACACCTCCGCTTAGGCATGAAATGAACCTGCTGTTGGCTTAGAAAAACCGTCCCTCTTTGAATCCTGTGTACCCTTTGTTTTTGTCCAATCGCCCCCCTGAGGGGAGGAGTTTTTTTAAATTGAGGTCTTATAATAGTGTTGAGCATTCCGATCCCGCAAGTACGGGTAGGGCCGATATTCGCGTTATCGGAATTCCGATACTTAATTCCGATCTTTTTCAATATCTATACCGAATCGGAAGTTCCATAATTCTTTGAGAGGCAATTTATTTTGTCAGCCAAGAGGAATCTACGAAGTGGGGCACATCCTGAATGATTGCGGTCATCTTAATAATGGCATGGCTGTGATTGGCGCTGAAATGATGTCAGAATGCACTATAAAAGGCGCCGCACCATTTTAGCGTCACTTGCTGTGAACTCATTAGGGAAGAACGCTGCTGTGCTGACTCTGAGGACGTTAGATTTGCATTTTGGGGAAAGGCTTGGGCAGGCTAGTTTACCAACCGCTGTGTAAAGTTCATTTGCCGGGTTGTTTTTAACAGCTTGTGCAAGGTGTGTGTGTGACAGTGAGTGACCTGCAGTTTGCTCTGCATCCACCGCTGTTTGTAGGCATTGACGTGTCACTGACTCTTTTTTTTTTTTTATTTATTTAGTGGAATTGGTGCAGCCCATTATATTAGAAAAAAATAAATTTTATTTGTGTACGTGCTTCCATCCGTATACAAAACATTGGTTGCAAAACACTATAGAAGTACAGAAAGGAGTTTTCACAGATATGAATAGTTTGTTTCGTGTTCACTGCAGTCTGTGAGGGGTTTTTATTTTTGAGGCAGATTCACGTCCATTAGTTCTTAAACCACGCTGGTTGTAGTCGCTGAGCGGTGTCAGCCTCATCCTTCCATTTTTTCTAATTGGTGCTGCTCCATTTTGTGGAAAAAAAAACTAATCTATTAGTGTGACGCGTTCCATCCATACAAACATTGGTTGCAAACACTTAGAAGTACCAAAGGAGTCCTTTTTAAGATTGTGGACAGTTGTGTTTCATGTTCACTTCAGTCTGTGTTTTTTACTTTTTTGAGTGCACATCACCTCCTTTACTTGTTCAAGCCTGCTGTTGTCTCTGCTGAGGGTGTCTCATGGCTCATCCTTTTCATTTATCTCCAATTGGTTCTGCACTTCCTGTTATTTACGGTAGCTGAGGGTGCAGGTAAAAAAGGAAATCCACCAAGCATTGGAATCTAGAGATTGCTACCCGCTAACCACCACAACTAGAGGCAGCCGTGGAGCTTCCTACGATGGTCCTGACGCCTCGTCAAGCCTGGGAAAATAACTAACTAAGATAAAAAGGAAAGCTACTCCCCGGACAGAACCCCAAAGATAATAGAAAGCCCCCAAACATGTAAAGGCGGTTAGAAAAAGAGGAAATTCGACAAAGAAAAAAAAATATTTGAGCAAACCTGGGGCCCAAACTATCTAAATAGAAAAGGGACAGGAAGGGTCTTACTGCAATCCCCCGAAAACCCGAAAACAAACATACTAATTTCAAAATCACCTGAATCACACGACCTCTACCACTAAATTAGTTCTCTGGTGTAACAAAAACAGCACCCCTGAAAAAACTGCAAAAGCAAAGTAAAAAACACATGGTGGACTAAACTGAGAGGGCAAAAGCCCCGGAGGGGACCCAAAGGCCCCACGAAGTGCAGGACAAAATGCAAAATATAGCAAAAAAAACAAATAAGAAATTGTCTTATCTATAGCAGGATGCAGACAGACACAGCAGGTAAAGGGAAACTGGAAAAAAAGGATCAGACCAGAAAATTGATCACCGGCAACCCTGAGGGAAAAGATTCCCTAAATAAGACCAATCAGTAACACCTGATTCCCAATCCCATATACCGCTTTAAACCACCAGAGGGAGCCTCGCTCAGAATCATCTCAAACCCATTCACAACAGACCCCCCCCTTGAGGAGGGGTCACCGAACCCCATTTGAGCAACCAGGTCGGTCAGGATGAGTTTTATATACGCCGGTAAGTCCCTGCATGGATGTCCGAAGCAAAACACCCAAGAAATAATCCTGACCATAACCTCTCCATTTAACCAAATATGGATTTCGTTAGAAAAACGAAATCCAAATTTTTCACCACATACTCCCAAATGCCCCAACCAAAACAGGGTCGGAGGCACACAGCAGAAACCACGGCTCAACAAACCTCTTCAACAAGGACTTGTGGAACACGTTATGGATCTTAAAAGTCCCTGGAAAAGCAAACAAAAAGAAACAGGATTAATAATCCCATGTCTATAAGGTCCAATAACCTAGGCTTAAATTTAAGAGACTACTCTCATGGAATATTCTTTGAGGACAACCAACCAAGCCCCCCTTTTAAAACCGAGACCCTCAGTCCTGCCGGTTTGCAAACCGCTGGGCCTTTTGAGAGAGGGCAACCTCTCCACATGGTCCCAAATTGTGCATACCTCAACAACAAGTCAACCCTGGACAGACAGAAGCCCCCGCTGCCTGAAAAAATCGAGGGTTTGGGGAAACCCCAGAAATTACGAAAACGGAGACACAAAGTGGCAAGCTAGCCAAATTATTAAGAGCAAAACTCAGCCAAAGGCAAAAAAGAACCCGTCATCCTGATCAGGCAGACACAAGCATTTGATAAGTCTCCAAGTCTGGTTTGTTCCTCATTTGACCTTTGGGGTCTGAGGAGAAATGCCGAGGAAAAACAATTGAACACCGTTTAGAAACAAAAAGTCCTCCAAAATCGGAAACAAATGGACCCTCTTCAACCAATGTTCCAGAATGCCGTGTAAACGAACCACGGCTGAAGGAACAAAGGCACCAATTCAGAGGAGGAAGGCACTTAGGTAATGCAAAGAGTATCATTTTGAAAACCTTCCCCAATTACCCGATGGTGGTATTTTGAAAACAGGAAGTCGGAAATGAAATCCATGGATATGGGTCCATGGTCTCTTGGGCCAGGCAATGGCATCAACAAACCACTAGGCGAGAGCAAGGCTTGGAGGAGGCAAGTCCGCGGACTGACAAATTCCTGACATCCGAGACAAGGTAGGCCACCAAAAAAGGACCGCTAACCAATCTCTGGTACCAAAAATTCCGGGTTCCCCCCAATGCGGAACAATGAATTAGAAATCACACTCTTTTTCCATTGGTCCGGGCAAACAATTTTCCACAGGGCAGCGCTCGGGCCTATCCTCCTGCCCCCTCCAAGCAAGTCTCAAATTAGGGAGATGGCGGAAAAAAACCCTCCTTCAAAAAAACAGAGGGATCAATGCTCAGGGAGCCCGCAAGGAAACTCCTCGAGAGGGCCTCCGCCTTAACATTTTAGTGCCAGGAAAAAAAGGAAACCACAAAATTAAAACGTGTGAAAAACAAGGCCCACCTGGCCTGTCTAGGATTGAGTCCTTGCAGTTCCAGATGCCAGATTTCTTATGGTCCGTAAGGACCACCACCTGATGTTTGGCTCCCTCCAGCCAATGTCTCCATTCTTCAAAAGCCCACTTCATGGCCAATAACTCCCGATTACCCCGCATTTACGTTCGTAGGAAAAATTTTCGAGAGAAAAAGGACAAGGGTTACTTTTAGAGGTCTCCTGGATCTTTTTGGGACAAAACGGCACCGCCCCAATTTCAGAGGCTTCAACCTCCACCTAAATGGCAGAGAAAAATCAGGCTGCCGTAGAACAGGAGCAGAAGTGAATCTCCTTAAGTTCCTGAAAAGCGAGACGCCGGAGGCCAATTCACCACACAAACCCTTTCTGGTCAAATCAGTTTAATGGTTTAACAATAACAGAAAATTACCAAAAATTTCGATAAAAAATGGCAAAACCCAAAAATCTCGAAGAGCCTTTAATGATTAGGTTGGACCCAATCACAGTGGCCTGAACCTTGAGGGTCCCATTTCAATAACAGAGGGGACAAAATAATCCCAGAAATAATCTTCTGTACGCCAAAAAGACATTTTTATCCCTTCACATCAGGCTTCTCTTCAAATCTGGAATACAGTTCGAACAGTTTCACATGAGAGTCCCAGTCATTAGAAAAAAATCAAGATACATCCAAAAAACAATCAAAACTTTCCCCACAAAATCCCTGAAATGTCATTCTGAAGGACTGGAAACGGAAGGAGCATTAGTGACCCAAAGGGCACACAAAGGTACTCAAAATGCCTTCAGGGGTGTTAAATTCCGCTTCCATTATCCCCGGCTTAATGCAATAAGGTTATACGCCCCCCTAGGTCAAGCTTGGTAAACCAATACGTTTTTCCCCCGGAAAACGGTCAGAAATCAAGGGTAACGGGTATTGATATTTCACAGTAATATTGTTCAAGAGACGATAATCAATACACGGCCTTAAGAACCATCTTTTTTGGCCACAAAGAAAAAACCGGCACTAAGGGTGAAGAGGTGGTCTAAATAACCCTTCTCCAATGATCCTTGATATAAGAACCGATAGCGCTTTGTTGGTACGACAAGTTAAAGAGGCACCCTAGGGAATTTTTACCGGCACAATTCAAGCGCAGTCATAGCTCCTTGGGGAGGTAAGGATGCAGATTTACTTTCGCAAAACACATCAGAAAAATCAAACAAAAAGTCAGGAACCACCTCACCTGGGGGGAGGCAAAAAAACGGAGAGTTTGGTATTAACCATTGGGCAGCCCAACTGTTTACAACAAGTTTTTCCAATCCAAAAAAGGATTATGAATGTACCAGGGAAACCCAGCATAAATGTCATGCAGATTTATAGAACCAAAAATTTGCAGATCCTGTGTCAGGTTCAACCCTCATTATCACCTGGTAGAAAACTGGGGTTTATTCTCAGCCAAAGGGGTAAATCGATCCCCAGTAGGGGAATAGATTCTTAGGGTATCAAGGGAAATCCACAACGTTTACAAAAAATAATCCATCAGGTTAATACTGCTCCAGAATCAACAAAGCCTGAGCAAAAATGAGGACAAGAGCAATCAGAGTGAAGTTTAAAAACTTAGTCTGAACACAACCCAAAAAAAGAGCGGCAAAACGTTTTTCCCCCCCGCTTAGGGCAGACTGAATAGCTAGAGGCATCCCACGTAAAAATAACCCATTGCGCTTTCGAAATCAGACGCTGTGCCCCAGAACCACTCCAATCACACTGCAGGGCTCACAGCTGGTCCCAAGGCAACACACTCCACGCATACTTCTCCCTCAAGCAAACGCGTCAATTGAATGCTAAGGGCTAGAATCATTGAGACCAAGGGACAGGGAATCCCACCATAAATCCTTTACATTATACAGACCCTTCCGGAAAGGGGCCGCCAAACGTGCATTCCATTTGGTCAGGACTGCCCACCTACGGAATCTCGACAGTATAACCAGCGTCCAAAAGCCCCTGTTTTAAAACCAACAAGGCTTTTTCAGCTTGATCAGTGTATTAGGCTCATCGTACAATAACCCCAAAGCCTGAAAAAATGCATCAAATCACTCAAAACAGGATCCCCAGGTGCAGGGAAAAGCCCAATCCTGAGGATCGCCGCCAGGGAGAGATGAAAATTTTTGAACCTCTGCGTGCTTTCCGAGGACTTAGATTTTAAGGCAAGAAACAATTTACAATTATTTTTGAAATTCTGAAACTTAGCTCGATCCCCTGAAAACAAATCTGGCATGGGGATCCTAGGTTCCACAACAGGCAACCTAGCAAGTATGCACAATATCTGAACCTCAGGGCAAGCGACACACGGCCAAAAAGTGCAAACTCCATTGGGAGAAAAGACCTCCCAGCACCCAGAGATAAAGGAAAAAAAAAAAAAAAAATGAACAAACAGAAAAAATCTCGAAACTTTTCTTCCTTCAAAATATTTTTTTTTTTTTCCCTTTGTGATCCATACAATTTTTATGGCCGGTGATACGTTAGTTACGGTAGGAGGAGTGCAGGAAAAAAGGAAATACACCAGAGCATTGGAATCTATGAGATTGCATACCCTGACTAACCACCCAACAGAGGCAGCCTGGAGGTTCCTACGATGGCCTAGAGCCCGTCACAGCCGAGAAACTAACTACACCTAAAGATAGAAATGGAAAGCTATCTGCCCCGGAGCAAACCCCAAAATAATAGAAACCCCCAAACAGTAATGGCGGTTGAACAAGGGAAATCTGACACAGAAAGAAAATATATGACAAAACGCTGGGGCCCAAAACATCAAATAGAAAAAGGCAGGAAGGGAAATTACTGCAATCCCCAGAAAACCCTAAAACACCAACTACAATTTCAAAATCACCTGAGATCACACGACCTCACCACCTAAATTAGTTTTCTCTGGTGTAACAAAAACACAGCCACTGAAAAAACTGCAAAAAGCAAAAGTACAAAACACATGGTGGACTAATGAAGGGCAAAAGCCCCCGGAGGGACCCAGAAGGCCCCCCCAGTTGCAGCAAAATGCAAAAATAAGCAAAAAAACAAAATAAGAAAAATTTTCTTATCTTAGCAAGATGCAGACAACACAGGGCTACAAGGGAAACTGAAAAAGGATTCACCAGAAACAATTATCACCGGCAACCCTAGGGAAAATTTTCCCTTAAAATTTTACCAATCAGTAACACCTGATTCCCCCAACCTCAATACCGCTTGTAACCACCCAGGGGAGCCTTGCTCAAACTCATCTCAAACCCATTACAACACATTCCATTTAAAAAAATCAATCTATTAGTGTGACGCGCTTCCATCCGTATCAACATTGGTTGCAAACCTATAAAAAATCACAAAGGAGTGCCTTTCAAGATTGTGAATTTTGTGTTTCGTGTTACTTCAGTCTGTGTTTTTTACTTTTTTGATGCACATCAGCTCCAGTTACTTGTTAAGCATGCTGCTTGTACTCGCTGAGCGTGTCTCAGTGCTCACCTTTTATTTATCTCCAATTTGGTTCTGCTACATTCCATTTAAAAAAATCTAATTATTGTGTGACGCCTTCCATGTATACAATAAATTGGTTGCAAAACTATAGAAGTACACAAAGGAGTACCTTTCACAGTTGTGGACGTTTTTTCAGTGTTCACTTCAGTCTGTGTTTTTACTTTTTTGATGCACATCACGCTCCATTTACTTCTTCAACCACCGCGGGTTTACTCTGCTGGTGTCTGTCACTGGCCATCCTTGTCTTTTCAAAAAATTGGTGCTGTTTATTCTATTAAAATAATTCAAATCTATACAGTGAGTGCTTCCATCCGTATACAATAATTGGTTGCAAACAATATAGAATCACAAACGGGCCTTTCACAGCTACTGAACGGGTTTTTTTAATTTTTAACTAAAATGTTTTTTTTTCAAATGACACAAAAAAAAGAATGTTGAAGGGAATAGTCCTCATCCTTGTTTGCACAATATTACAGGTGTAAACACAATCCCTTAATCAACAATGTATTATTAAATTTTATGTATGCTTTTATTTAAAAGCCAAGAACCAGAAGGATAACCTTCGCCTGCAGCGTTGTCAAAGTTCAACCCACTTATGCACTCCAACATTGCAGCATTTGAGGCATGATTGAGTTGGATTGGTCAAAGTTATGGATAGAAGGTTCACCATCAGTACCCTATAGCTAAGATCTTTTGTGTTAGCATTTGTGTTGAAATGTGGATTCTGCAATATGTCCTTTTTTTAGTTACAGATTTGTTACCAACACTAATCATTAAAAATGGTTTTAAATTTGACGTTTCACTTGTTTACGCTTAGAAATAAGGGTGTACCTGATATCTATGTGTAGCACAGCCATTTAACGTCATTTTTTTTTTAAACATGTGTACTAGGTACAGTAATTTTTGCCGGACACCAGAGGGGAACAGCAGGGTTACGAACCCCACACACTATAGTTGTGATTGGTCGTGGACACGACACTTCTGAGCAGCAACTGGCTGTTGTAGCCCAGGGAGTTAGCCGGTGGTAAAGAAAGTGAACATAACGGGCTGGAAAACTTGCAACCAGTTAGTTAAAATTGAAAGGACGGCAAAATCGGCGAATCCATGCCTTTCATTTTCAGAAAAGAAGCCGTTCTACATTTTTTCGAGGAAGTCGCATGCACGGTCTGTTAGTAAACCTGCAGCAGTAAAGACGCGCTCCATAATACCACTGGAGCAGATCAAGCCAGCACCCCAAAATGCATACTGGCTGCTCTGGCCAGATCCAGCTTAGAAACAAAACTTGAATGGGGAAGACCTGAGGTACACGAAGGGCAAGACTGTATTGTCACCATCTTAAGGAAAGTTGCCTCCGCTGACTGGAGCCGTCTCGGATGGGTAACATTGGTGGCCTGCCAAAAACTTCGACACTTTGAACATACTGTTCTTCCCCTGGCAAGGCGTGCGTGCTCCCCTTGTTGCGAGCGTCTCCACCTCGACCACAAGCTGCTTTGTAAACTAGCAGCCGCATGTCTCGGCTGGAATGGAGAAATTAGGATGCACCATGTTCTTGGTACTTCCGCATTTCGCTCCCGGTTCAACGGTGGATGAGGCTTGAAGTTGCCCCGGGGTAGCGAGGGTCTAGGAGGGTGACACCCAAAATCAGCTGGTGTGAATGTGTTCGATGCGGCGGCGTTTCTCAGCCACTGCCATGAAATCAACCATGTCTGCAGATCCCAACTGGCCAAGAAACGTTTCCCCGCAAAGGGTCATCTCCGCCTGCTGTGCATCACCCACCCTTGGTCTACATATGACTAGGCATTGTTACCTCCCTCGGAGCGATGTCTTCCTCCTCCATTGACTCCTCCTCATCCTCCTCACAAAGTCCTTCAAATACATATAAATTTTCAAAATTTAAAACTAAAATTTAAAAAACTTTGTATCATAATTCTGTAACTCAGTTTATGGAAACACAATAGCATTACAAAAGGAAGACAAAAATGTCATTATGGCTTTGTAAATACATTAAAATTTTAATGGTTAAAAATATAGACAACGACTCTGGGGTTAAATTGTTTGAACAGCATGGAATTTGAAAGTCCTCCAGCCCTTTTGGGAACCACGTTGCGCTGCTCCAGAAGGTGATGGAATTTGTGACTCCTCATCCTCCACCTTTTCCAAAAACTCTCCTTAGTGCTTGAGTGTTTTTTTTTTAAGCAAAGATAAGGGGGACAGTAGGCGACTAGTGCACACGCACTGCCATCCGCGTTGACTCAAAACGCACGCAAAAACGTGGCAGATATCCTTATAAGTTATTTCGCCCCATTACACTGGCAGGGCTGCCCATTCTTATGGATCCAATTCTAATTCTGGTTCTCACCAACAAAGCTCTCCACAGCGCAGCCCCCCCCCCTACACTCCTCCCTTATTTAATTTTATCGGCCTAACCGACGGACTTCAAACGACCTTCGCTAATTTCTGCATAATCCCGTACCTCCCACTCCACTCCAAGACTTCAGCCTGGCGCCAACCTCTGGAATGTCTACCCCAAGAAATTAGGACTATCCGCAATTTGGATGGTTTCAGGCGCTCCCTCAAAACACATTTGTTACAGTGGCCTACACATTCCTAATCAAAGCATTTATGGTAATTCGTTTGTACCCATTCTATCTCCATATCCCTCCCCTTCCTTAAAATGGCTGGACCTCATTGAAAAAAACCATTGTATTAAACACCTTACTTTGTATCTCCCCCACCTCATTGTAGATTGTAGTTTCACCACAGGGGGGTGATTTTTGCTTTAATTATTGTATTGTTTTAAAGTTGTTACTTATGACTCGTTTGAAACTTTAAACGTAAAGCACCCCTTTCGGAATATTATGGCGCTATATAAATAAATAATTTTAAACTATTAAGAGGCCCATCAGTAGTGGTGAAGTGTGAACGGCGCAAAGGAGTTGACTGCGCCTGAGCAATGATACCCATTACTGTTGGCTGCTGCTCACACAACCCTCCAACATATGTAACGAGGAATTCCACCTGGTGGGTACGTCACTTATGTGCGAGTTCTAAGGGAAATCTGCATTGCAGGCTGCAATCAGCGACTGGCCATGCGGAACGTCGCAAGTGAGCGCACTTAAAGGGGGGACCTTGGCACAGTGCAAAGAACCGATGTCCCTCAAAAAAACTCTGCACACCAAGTTGAGCACATAGACAGACAGGTTTGGAGTGAGGTTGCAAGGCCCAAGCTACACCAGATTTCGGCCATTGTCACACACTCCAACCCCGCCTTGATTCTCTTCCAAAAAACCACACTCGCTCTCCTCTTATGGCATTACAATCCTGCGCTGTGTGGCTAAGATCCCCTGGAATTAATTTCAGGATGGTGTTACATTTGGACACGGCTGTGCTCATATCGTCGAAAACAGAAACGTCCCGGTCCATGTGGAGGTAGACCGTGACGTCCTGGACGGATTTGAGGAACTGGAATAGGAGGAGGAAATCAATGTTACAGGATTGATTCCTGCAATCCTTGGAGTTTGCAGAACACGTACACGCCACTCGCAAGATCATACCCGCTGCACAACATTGACCCAATGGGCATGAGGGAAAGGTATTGTCCCTGGCCATGGGTGTTAGAACCCTCTTGTTAGGTTTTTGTTTCATTTGCTGGTCACATGACCTTTTTTTCCCATTTTGTCTGGCTCTGCCCCTTTGGCTTTGCTTGCTTTCATTGTTTATCTACTGTTTAAGCTAGCCGGGGCTTAGGTGCCTTAATCTGTCTTTTTGCTTGATGTTAGGTCACAAAGTATTTATTTTTTGTTAATTTCCATTATACAATTTTATTTAGAGGTGTCCACTTTTCTCACAGTCCCTAGACTTGAAGGGATTATCCTCGCAACATAGTCTTCGTTACATAGATAGGACTTTAGCGGGTCTGGTGCAGGATCGGTTCCCCGTTACATCGTAGGGATTCAGCTTAGTTTATTGTAGGGACGAATTCCTTCTTTCCTTACGGTTGTAGCAGATCAAACAAGGTATGGTCCCCCGCATCGTGGTCGGTGGACCCTGCACTGAGGGCTTTTATAGCGCATGTTTAATTTTTCCCTCAACATGTTTGCAGACCAGGGACGGCTTGCCTGCTGAAATGAAATCGGCTTGCACTTGTATTGTGGGATTGACAATGATATTCTTACGGAACTGTCTGTCTCCACAGCCTGAATCACAGCATTTCAAGGGACAGGAGTTTTGCAATGCCAGCATTCAGAGCCTGGCTCGTGCATGGTTTGCGGAGTATGTGGCCGTCTTTTAATCCCATGCCTGTGCTACCGAGGCTTTTTGTGGCCTGGGGATGTGAGGATGACAGGGAACTTGCTGCTGTGTGTGGAATAACAGTTTGTCTCGGACAACAGTGGCCGAGTTTTTTCCATGGCGATCCTGTGAGGAAGCATAACCAGCTGTGTGTGAGCTCGATGAAGAGGCTTCAACACAACCTGAAGATGTAGGGCTGCTGTAGGTTGGCCTACATCTCTATGTGTCTTTGTAACTCAACTACGTGCTTTGTCCGCACATGTTTCCACATATTTGTGGTATTGAGGTGACTGGACACTTTTAGCTATTTTTAATTTTGATTACACAGCTTGCATTTCCACATAGCAAATATCATGTGCAAGTGTGTGAAAAAAGGACCACGCAGTGCAAGTCCTGGGAGCGCACGTTTTGACTTTTGGAAGACAACTGCTCCGAACAGGTGCCAAACTGGAGGCTACAGGCCACCGAGTCTGCAGCCTAACTCCCCCTCCTGTTTGTACCGTTGGGGCAATGTCTTCCTCTAATTTCCTTCTATCACTAACCATTTCTCTAGGCCTCTCCCCAGCTTTCAACCAAAGTACTGGTTCTCACCCACAAAGCTCTCCACAGTGCAGCACCCCTCCTACATCTCCTCCCTCATTTCTATCTATCGGCCTAACCGACTGCTGCGCTCTGCAAACGACTTTCGACTAACCTCTGCACTAATACGTACCTCCCACTCCCGACTCCAAGACTTCTCCTGCTCTACCCAATCCTCTGGAATGCTGTTACCCCAAGAAATTAGGACTATCCACAATTTGCATGGTTTCAGGCGCTCCTCAAAACACATTTGTTCAGAGCGGCCTATCACATTCACTAATCAAAGACATTCTATGTATTCTGTGTAAGTGTGTGTGTGTCTCTAGCCCATTCACTATCTCCATCCCTCAGTCCCTTAAGATGGCTGGAACACATTGTAAATGCACCATTGTATATAAACACCTATACTTTGTATCTTCCCCCATCTCATTGTACATTGTAACTGTCACGAGCAGGGCGACTTATTTAGCTTAAATTATGTATTGTTAACGTTGTTATTATACTTGTGTTCTAAACTGCTAAAACTGTAAAGCGCGCGGAATATGATGGCGCTATATAAATAAATATTATTATTATTCCTCTGAGCTGCTCCCACCACCTTCCTGTTCCTCATGCCATGTTGGGTCTTGGACCTCTCATCTCCACTACCCTCTTCCAACACCTGCTGTTGGGTGGTCTGGCCAGCACCGATGCTCAACAGAAACGGCACCTGGGTCTCATCATCTCAGATGCGTTTCTGCGGTGTGCTGACCATCGGCACTGTCTCACCCGCCTCTTTCAGATTCAGAGAGACACACTGTTGCGCATCACTGCATACTCCCTCTTCAACATTACAGAATGCTGCTTGGCTGGGCCCCTGTTTGCAAGCCAATAGATTCTGAAACGAACAGACACTCAGCTGCTCCTGTACAAAACTCTCTGACTGCCTGGGCAATTTGCCAGGCGGTGAAGAGACAGATGGTTGCCCAACAGTGCTGTGGTCCTGAGAGGAGGTGGAAGCAATTGAAGTCGATGCATTGGCTGACATCCAAACAACAACGGCTTCAATTTGTTTCTTCCCGCACAGGGGGGGTACTCCGAGCTCCTACAAAAGTGCGCATAAAGGAACGCTCACGGAAAACTGGTGGATGCTGTGTTCACTGGGGCCGCAGCAGCCACAGAATCCCCACGTCCTCTCCCTGAAGGAAACTCCACGACCACGCCTTACTCCCTGCTTCCTTCATCTTGGTAGATTGATAAAGAAAGTCAGAAAAGTTAAAGGTCTAAGTGTGGTTATTCCGCAGAGACTGCAGTGAACACTGCAACAAAACTTTCACTACCCAATGCGTCTCAGCAGGAAGGCAGTCTGTGCGTCAAAACAAAGGCACAAGCATACATCCATGTACCCTGTTTATAAAGCTATAAAAAAAAAAATTATGTAGTAGTGACGCACACTTTATTGAGGTACAGTATTACATCGCAATTCACCACTTGGCTATGCAGTCTCATCTTATATAACCTTATCTATCTGTTGTCATGCTTCCAAGTCGACAGTCACAGTCAGCCATAAATAGCAATTTTCACTAGCACTATGCACTTTTTAAAGGTTATGTTTGTTAAAAAAAGATTATTGCACATATTATGAGTATTACATGATGGAAATTGTATATTTTGTATAAAATATTTAGTGACATTATTCAGCAAATGGAACATTTAGTAATATCACAGATAACTTGTAATGCTGATGATGTTTTGAAGTCAGACATTCATTGTCTATACAATAAAATGGTGTACATACTGTTACTTATCCATCATTAATGGATTCAGATATGTACTTGTTGCTTTTATGTACAACCGTTAGCAGATTCCTTAACTAATTTATTTTGTGGTTTGCATTGCTGTTAACATGTTAATGTATTGTTTTATTGTTTGTCAATCTTTATTTATCTAGATATTAGTTTAAATGAAATATCATCTTATGGTAGTAAAGGTTATCTTTCTCTTGTTGAAGTATAGACATTTAAAAATTGACAGGTAACAAGGAAATTACTTGATCTAGTATTTAAACATCCTCCTTGACCCTGGGCTCCAACACCGCCAGTTGTTGCTCGAAGTGCTGTTAGCACAGTCAACACTTGCCCTGTGTTACTGGGGTTCAGTAACGTCAGCTGGTCCTCGGTTGTGCCATTGGCTCTTTTCCTTCTGCTGCCCCTCCGGGTTCCAGCACAGTAGCTGGTCCTCTTTACTTGCATTGGCTCTTGTACCTTCTGCTACCCGTCCGGTTCCAGTACCGTCAACTGGTTCTCCGCAGTGCCTTTGGCCTAGGTGCCTCCATCTCGGTATCCGAGTTCCAGCAACGTCTGCTGGTCCTTGTAGGGCTTTGGAGCACAGTACCTCCTGCTTAGTAACCGTTGTCCCAGTAACGTCAGCTGGTCCTCGTTGTGCCTTGGCTCTTTTCCTCTGCTGCCCCTCCGGGTTCCAGCACAGTCAGCTGGTCCTCGTTACTTGCATTGGCTCTTGTACCTTCTGCTACCCGTCCGGGTTCCAGTACCGCAACTGGTTCTCCGCAGTGCTTTGGCCTAGTGCCTCCATCTCGGTATCCGAGTTCCAGCAACGTCTGCTGGTCCTTGGTAGTGCCTTTGGAGCACAGGTACTCCTGCTTAGTAACCGTGTCCCAGTAACATCAGCTGTACAAGATTGTGCTACAAATACAAGATACGGAACAAGAGACACAAGAACAATAAGCAGAAGATCTAAAAGCAGAAGAACATGAAGTAAAGACCAAAATGAAGAGCAAAATATATGCTCTAAATTCTAAGCAGAAGAAGACTAGCAGTGTATGGGGTGAGTCCGTTCCTCCTCGTGGTGCCCCTGGAAAAAAGCTGCTGCTGCAGGCTAAACTGAACACGGACAAATACTGTTGTAATTTAAATCTTTTGTGACAGCAAGAACGGAAGGATGAAAAATTCATACTTTGACAGATTACAAGTACAGGATTCTCTGTCACAAATAAAATATGAAGAAGAAGATGAAGCAGAATATGATAAGAATAATAGTTTAATAAGAAGATATGAGTAATGTTAACAAAGATGAATAGCAAGAAGTTTAAGAAGAAGATAAAGAAGGTGAAGATGAAGAATAATTTGATGAAAAATGATGCTGCAGAAGACTATGAAGGAGAAAGTGTGTGAAAAGTTAAAAAGGTGAAGATGAAGAGCATGGAAGTTGTGTAATAAACATATTTGCCAAAATATAAAAAACGTTAACATTGTCAATTTCTTCGTCAATCCGAACATCTTTAAAAAAAAATATTTATGCAATTCCATTTGATTGGGTTAAACATCTATGCCTTTAATGTCTCCTCAACCTTCCCCAATACATTCTACATTACTCTTTCTTGTTTTCCTTCATGTACAATTAACCAACAAGGCAAGAATGGGGTTTTTTTAATTTCGATATTTTGTTCCCATAGACTTACATGGGACTTCCGGTATCGGTATCGGGTATCGCCGATATTTTAGTGATATCGCGATACCATTCCGATTCCGATTACTTTAGGATATTGGAAAGTATCGCTCAACTCTACTTATAACCTTATGGAGGATATAGTGAATGCAGAGGATCCTGGGAAATACAGATATGGAGGCTAAGAAGGATTGTACATAGCTTACAAATGAAAGGAAAAGAAATGAGTATGTATTTGGGGAAGTAATGGTAACTGAACGAACTACCATCTTATGGGGTCAAAATTAACCAAAGGAGGTTGATTAGACTTAAAGCATAAAAGGTATATGTTTATGGAGGACTGTGACAGTGACGCCTGGCACATGTAGGCTATTATAGCATCCATTACCATATACATATTTTTACACTTCATATCAGCGTTCGCTTTAGGGTACTTATAATGCAAAGCAATTATAAGAAAAGTATTTAAGTCTTATATACTGTATTTAATTTAGGATTATACTATAAAAAGAGCATTAGACCACAAATAACAAATATTTGATATAAACAATATTTTGGCATTTAAGTACTTATCGACATATGTCTATAACTACTAAACATATATACACACTCATACAAATTCATTCCATAGATAGATAGATAGATACTGTAGATATAAGTATAAATATATCAAGATGTATGTCATAAATGTTATACCTTTAGGACTTATTGAAGGCAAGACTGCTTCATACAAAAATGCATATCTGCGAAAAGCCACAATGACATCAAAATTTGGTTGTGCATCATTTTACAGTGAGAAGGGAGAAGCTTTTCAGACAGGTGTAATTTATCATTTTTTTCTGATTTAATATCGAGGAAATATATTAAAATAATAAAAAGAATCCTGAAATTCTCAAAATTTGGAGTGATAAATAGCACTCCCTGTCTTTATTGGATTATACCTACTAACAGAAATATTGCACAGTGGATTTTGCCAGACACGGACGATTATTTTCCAATAAAAAGTTGCATATTAAATTTCAGCACAAAAGTGGGTGTATAATAGTTTTGAAATCGTCCAAGGTTTGCCCAAGAACACAATTTTAAACTTAAGTACTATAAAGCATTGCGGATGAAAGTAGCATTAATGCTTAGTCTCTTCTACTCCCCCAACTTAACAGTAAAGGTGATGGCTTCATATATTTCTAGTTTACTGTACCTTGAAGCATTTTCAGCATGTTGATTTTTCTCACATTTTTCATAGTTGTTTTTTATACTAGTAGCTGAAAGGAATTCATTAAATCTAATCACCCTGCAATGCTAGAAAATGTAAGGCAATTGATGATTGCTCTGGAAGATATAACATAAACTATACTGCAAGGGTTTTACCAAGATACAGAAATACTGTAAATATGTATTAATCTTATGCAATTTCTCTTATTTTCTTTATAAATGTTTCTTATCGTTTATTAACACCAAAGCAAAGTTGAGCAAGATTTTAGTGTGTGTGTGTACATAAATAGGAAATTTAGTTTTTGTGGCATATTTCTTGACAGGATAATATTTATTTTACTAAAACAAAACTGGAGAATGTTTCTTGAACAAATTTGCTTCACATTGACCAGAATTAAGCTTTAGGCTTGAGTCACACACAACGTAAAAAATACGGTCCATATTTCACGGTCGTAATATGCAGAAATGTTCCCTGAACAGTGATCCGTATGTCATCTGATTGTAATGCGATGAAGCAATTTTCTCGCATCTCAGCATCCGTGTGACATCCGTTTTGCATCCCTAAGGTGAGATTTTCTCGCCGGCTTGCAAAACGGACATATAATAAATCCCAATGACAGGTTTTAAAACATAAACGAAAGATCAGATATATACACGTAGAATACATATATACATATACACATGTTATACTGTCCTCATACACGTTAGCAGGGCGTGCGATGAGACATGCAGCTAAACCCCCTGTCTTCTTTAAGAAAAAGAGGCTGTAAAATTGTAACCTTCTTTTATTGATTGCAGATGTGACAGGAAAGGGTGAAAATATAGAATGCAATAACAGGAGCATTTCAGAATATATAACTGCACAGAGCATGAAACACAAAAGTTTGCAATACACAGGTAACATGAGAGGTAATACACAAACTGATTTTTTACCTACTTAGTACAACAAACGTACTGATAAACACAGGATTATAACACCTAGATAGTGCTTAATGACTATGCTATGAGCAGGCTGTTTAAGAAGCATGAAGAACAGGAATGGTGTAGTTTAAGGCACATGGAGGGAAAAATAGCTGCTGTTCCCTTCACAGTGTCATAAACAAGACCATGATGCAACAGGAACTATCCACAATGCCCTCAGAACTTCCCACAAGACATTGCAAATTAAACTAGAATCTAAACGGCCAGCAAGTGGTGCTGTTACCTTACAATATAAATGTATGAAGGACTAATACACTCAAAATACAATGTCTATAATAATCGGAGACATAAAAAAATGACTAGACTTTCTGACAGCAATTATATGACTGGACAGAACACCCCTGCTTGACGTCAGCCGACGTCACTATTGTGTTTATGGACGAGAACAGCAGAACAAATTCCCCTACTGGCCTGAGGAACAATTTGGTCTCGCCTGTTTTCCTATTTTTACTTCCACCTTACGTACGATTCCATCCTTACTTGGGAATGTCTGTATGAGACCTAATGGCCTTTCATTTCTCCGAGACTGACAGTCTTTCATTAGTACTATATTGCCAGGCCGGAGGTTAGGCTTGCTGGTTTGCCACTTTCTCCTCTGTTGCAAGAGTAATCAGTACTGTTTTTTTCCGCTTGTCCCAAAAGGTATTGGAGAGACTCTGTACTTGTCTCCATCGACTCCTGTAACAGTCTTTAGCATTAAATTCTCCAGGTGGAAGAGCTATTAGGGTCAGTCTTCTGCGTAAGCAGCAGGGCTGGGGTGAGAACAGTTGGGTCATCAGGATCACTGGAAATTGGAGCCAACGGTCTGGCGTTTATGATGGCTGACACTTTCGGCCATGAATGTTGTCAAGCTTTCGTGTGTCAGTCTTGCAGATCCTTCCTGTAAGAAGATTGAATCGAGGATTCTCCTTGCGACACCAATCATTCTCTCCCATACACCTCCCCATGTGTTGAAGAATGTGGTGGGTTAAAAGTCCAATTACACTCATGTACACTTAGGTATTTTTCTACATCCTTCATTTCCAAGTTGGAAAGAGTTGCAGTTTTCTTGCGCTCCGACAAAGTTCGTGCCTTGGTCTGAATGAATATGTTTGACGGGTCCTCTGATGGCAATGAAACTCCGGAGGAGGGGTTTATGAAGCACGAAGTGTCCATAGATTCAATTACCTCTATGTGGACGGCTCTGATGGATAGACAAGTGAACATAATCACCCATCGTTTCCCGTTTGCGTGACCTCCTCTGGTTTGTCGGACAACCATAGACCAAGGACGAAACATATCTAGACCGATGTTGGTGAAAGTGGATCTGTGCTAAATTGGTCATATGGAAGATCTGCCATCTTCGGAATCTGTGACATACCATGAAGTTTCTTGCAAGTAAAACAGTTAAAGATGAATCTGCACACACATCTCTTAGCTCCAACTATCCGCAAACCAGATGTTCTTAAGGCCCCCTCTGTGAACATAACGACCTTGCTGTTTAGTCCGCTCATGATAATGTTGAACAAGCAGAGTAGCTATGTGATGTTGTCCAAGAACTATCACGGGATGTTTCTCTATAGAACCTATTTTTGCCTCTTTAAGGCATCCTCCAATTCTTAAGAGACCGTCTCCATCCAGACTGGGTCGAGTTTCCTCAGAACACTATCTTTTGGTATTGGTCTTTGATTTGTTACACAGTCAATTTCTTTGGCTAGTTTTCCCGTTGTACAGCTCGGATAATTATATTTATTTGACGCTCTAGATCGAGGCTGTGTGGACATGTTTACAATGATGCCAACCTGTGCAGCTTTCCTTTTTTGTTGGTGAGGTTGCCTTGTACAACTGAGTCTGCAGGCAAGGCACGAACAAGCGAATTCCAAGTAGAGAAACCTACTGAATCGCTGAATCCCAGGTGGCATTTCAAAGTTTCCGTATGTAACGCAAACACTTGAGGCGAATTTCAACATCAGCATGTGGATTTTCTAGTTTCAAACAAGGCCGTTTCTGTCATGTTGGGCAATGGCCTACACAAAAACTCGGGGCCTGTAAACCAAATTGCGTCTTTGAGGTGATTGGCAGCAACAAATCTGGTAGCCTGGTCCGCAGGTGAGGTATACCTTCAAATTCTGAGCACTCTGTTGCTAACATAGACATAGAGGCGTCTCATTTCATTATGGATGTACCCAAGTACTATCCTGCGTCAGTGTAGAACTCAAAGTCTTTAATTTCTAGATTCATTTCCACAGCAACGAGTTCTGCTAACTCGACTGCTAACATAGCGGCACAAAATTCCAGGCGTGGTACAGTGGTGTTCACGGAGCTGTCTTAGTTTTGCTCTGCTCATGAAAACCCTACATGGCATTGTTGACTAGTGTCCCATCGTCTTCAAATAAGCTACCGTAGCAACGCTTTGATTGAAGCATCGGAGAACACACAAAGGGTTTGTGTTTCTATCTCGGTACTAGTACAGACACATACGAGCGTGTTATATGAGACTTGATAAGGCTGTGAGGGAATTTGTCCAGGCCATCCACTTGGTTTTCTCTTTTCGTCACCTCTCTGGTGAATTCTCTTAACATAACCTTGCCCCCGATGACTACAGGACTCAAACCCCAGTGGTCATTCAAACTGCTTATGGTAGACAGTACTCCTCTGCGAGTAAAGGGTTTATTTCTCTGTTAACCTGGAAGGTGAAGGGATCACTTTTATGTCCCCATAGTAGGCTGAGGCTCCGTGCATCGGTGGGGAGTCTAATGCCTAGATCTAAATTCTTCAAGTCATTTGAATGATCCTCAGGAGGAAGGCCTCCATCACTTCCTTGCTGTTAGAAGCGATCTTGTGCAACCTCAGGTTAGATACAGCGAGCATGTCTTTGGCTCTTTTCAGAAGACTAATCGCAGTCTCAATTGTTGGCATAGATTTCAAACAGCCTGTCACGTCGCCGTTGGATTCAGTGGCTGTTGTTCCTGCCTCGGCCGCTGGGAGGCGCCGGACTCCTTCGGATGGTGGGCCGGTGATAGGAGAGCGGGGATCCTCATATGGTTTCCGCTCCTTTGACGCCGGCCCCCTGTCGCTGCACATCGCCATGTTTCGCCTGTGGGTAATGTTGGTGACAGAGAAGGGGTCCCTGTGCAGGGTCTGGTGGGCGTAGGCTTCACTCTTTGTCAGAGGTGAAGTCGTTGGTGTCATCATGCATCACCATCTGGCCTGGTTCTGGGGTGGTCCAGATGAGGTCATCAGACTGTGAGCCTGTCCAGAGGTAGCCATGCCCTTCAAATGCCTTGGAGCCTGGCTTGCAAGCCACCAGATATAGTCTTGGTTTCCCCAGTGTGCTAATTTGTTTTGCTATTTATTTCTGACCTTTGCCTGGATTTCTGACTGTTCTTACTGCCTGCCGATTTTGTACCTCTGCTTTCCCGCCTGGTTTGACTTAACTTAGCCTGAATTTCTGACCCTTCTACTGCCTGCCGATTTTGTACCTTTGCTTCCCTCCTGGTTTTGACCCTTGGACTTCTGACTGCGCATTTGGTCTGGCTTTTTATTCCCTTCCTAGCATTCTTTTCCTACTCCGGTCCACTGCTCTCATAGGCAGCTACCCCCTGGACTTTGCTGTAATTCCAGATCCCTTATAGGGGTGAAGGGTCTCGGGTTTCTCGGGTGCTGTCTTACCTGCAGTTCAGACCTTCAGTGGGCGGACGTCAACAGTCATATCAAGAAATCTTTCTCTATAAACAGTCTGGCATCTGTTCCGTACTCTGCTTCAAACCTCTTGAGCCGCACGTCTCCCGCCCGTAATGGCTACTGCAGGAGAAGGACTATTACCAAAAATATGTACCTTCATACGAATACTCCGTAATCCTTTAGAAGGATCGTTATCCTTGAACCACAATGAATCTCAAGAAAT
>JARQOD010008857.1:0-33841 GCA_033576555.1 Oophaga sylvatica
GTGAACCCTTAAAAAAAAAAAAAAAAAACGAAGCAAAAAATCAATGCTTTATCATCATACTGCCGAACAAAAAGTGGAATAACGCGCGATCAAAAAGACCGATATAAATAAACATGGTACCGCTGAAAACGTCATCTTGTCCCGCAAAAAACAAGCCGCCATACAGCATCATCAGCGAAAAAATAAAAAAGTTATAGCTCGCAGAATAAAGCGATGCAAAAATAATTATTTTTTATATAAAATTGTTTTTATTCTATAAAAGCGCCAAAACATAAAAAAATTATATAAATGAGGTATCGCCATAATCGTACTGACCCGAAGAATAAAACTGCTTTATCATTTTTACCACATGCGGAACAATAAAAACGCCTCCCCCAAAAGAAATTCATGAATTGCTGATTTTTGTTCATTCTAACCTCCCAAAAATCGAAATAAAAAGCGATCAAAAAAATGTCACCTGCTCAAAAATGTACAAATAAAAACGTCACTCGTACCGCAAAAAATAAGACCTCACATGACTCTGTGGGCCAAAATATGCAAAAATTATAGCTCTCAAAATGTGGCGATGCAAAAAACTATTTTTGCAATAAAAAGCGTCTTTTAGCGTCACAGCTGCCAATCATAAAAACCCGCTATAAATAGTAAATCAAACCCCCCTTTATCACCCCTTAGTTAGGGAAAATAATAAAATTAAAAAATGTATTTATTTCCATTTCCCATTAGGGTTTAGGGTTGCGGCTAAAGTTAGGGTTAGGGTGGCGCTAAAGTTAGATTAGGGTTAGGTTGGATTAGGGGTGTTTAGGGTTAGGTTTGTGGTTAGGGTTGGGACTGGGTTAGGGTGTTGGGGGTTAGGTTGGAGTTAGAATTGGGGGTTTCCGCTGTTTAGGCACATCAGGGGCTCTCCAATGTGAACATGGCGTCTGATCTCAATTCCAGCCAATTCTGCGTTGAAAAAGTCAAACGGGTCCTTCACTTCTGAGCTCTGCCATGCGTCCAAACAGTAGTTTATCCCCACATATGGGGTATCAGCGTACTCTGTACCCCAAGAGTTATTGTGCAATTTGTCCTATTTCTTCTGTTAGCCTTGGGAAAATAAAAAACTGGGGCGAAAATATCATTTTTGTACAAAAAAAATTATTTTTTTGTTTTTACGGCTGTACATTATAAACTTCTGTGAAGCACTTGGGCTTCATAGCGCTCACCACACACTAGATAAGTTCCTTATGGGGTCTATTTTCCAAAATGGGGTCACTTGTTGGGGATTTCCACTGTTTAGGCGCATCAGGGGCTCTCCAAATGCGACATGACGCCCCCAGACCATTCCATCAAAGTCTGCAATCCAAAACGTCACTACTTCCCTTCGAGTCCCAACGTGTACCCATACAGTAGTTTTCACCCACATATTGGGTATCAGCGTACTCAGGACAATTTGGGCAACAACTTTTGGGGTCCAATTTCTCCTGTTACCCTTGTAAAAATAAAATATTGGGGCGAAAAAATCATTTTTGCAAAAAAAAAAAAAGATTTTTTATTTTTACGGCTGTGCGTTATAAACTTCTGTGAAGCACTTCGGGGTTCAAAGTGCTCACCACACATCTAGATAAGTTCCTTGTGGGGTCTATTTTCCAAAATGGGGTCACTTGTGGGGGGTTTCCACTGTTTAGGCGCATCAGGGGCTCTCCAAATGCGACATGACGCACCCAGACCATTCCATCAAAGTCTACAATCCAAAACGTCACTACTTCCCTTCCGAGCCCCAACGTGTACCCCTACAGTAGTTTTCTCCCACATATTGGGTATCAGCGTACTCAGGACAAATTGGGCAACAACTTTTGGGGTCCAATTTCTCCTGTTACCCTTGTAAAAATAAAATATTGGGGCGAAAAAATCATTTTGCAAAAAAAAAAAAGATTTTTTATTTTTACGGCTGTGCGTTATAAACTTCTGTGAAGCACTTCGGGGTTCAAAGTGCTCACCACACATCTAGATAAGTTCCTTGTAGGGTCTATTTTCCAAAATGGGGTCACTTGTGGGGGGTTTCCACTGTTTAGGCGCATCAGGGGCTCTCCAAATGCGACATGACGCACCCAGACCATTCCATCAAAGTCTGCAATCCAAAACGTCACTACTTCCCTTCCGAGCCCTGACGTGCGCCCATACAGTAGTTTTCTCCCACATATTGGGTATCAGCGTACTCAGGACAAATTGGACAACAACTTTTGGGGTCCAATTTCTCCTGTTACCCTTGTGAAAATAAAATATTGGGGGCGAAAAAATAATTTTTGTAAAAAAAAAAAGATTTTTATTTTTACGGCTGTGCGTTATAAACTTCTGTGAAGCACTTCGGGGTTCAAAGTGCTCACCACAATCTAGATAAGTTCCTTGTGGGGTCTATTTGCCAAAATGGGGTCACTTGTGGGGGGTTTCACTGTTTAGGTGCATCAGGGGCTCTCCAAATGTGACATGACGCCCCCAGACCATTCCATCAAAGTCTGCAATCCAAAACGTCACTACTTCCCTTCCGAGCCCCGACGTGTGCCCATACAGTAGTTTTCGCCCACATATTGGGTATCAGTGTACTCAGGACAAATTGGACAACAACTTTTGGGTTCCAATTTCTTCTGTTACCCTTGTGAAAATAAAATATTGGGGGTGAAAAAATCATTTTTGTAAAAAAAAAAAAAAGATTTTTTATTTTACGGCTGTACGTTATAAACTTTAGTGAAACACCTGGGGGTTCAAAGTTCTCACCACACATCTAGATAAGTTCCTTGAGGGGTCTAGTTTCCAAAATGGTGTCATTTATGGGGGTTTCCACTGTTTAGGCAGATCAGGAGCTCTCCAAACACGACATGGCGTCCAGCCAATTCTGCGTTGAAAAAGTCAGACGGCGCTCCTTCCTTCCAAACTCTGCCATGCACCCAAACAGTGGTTTACCCCCACATATGGGTATCAGCGCACTCAGGACAAATTGCACAATAACTTTTGGAGTCTTGTTACCCTTGGAAAAATAAAAATTGGGGTGAAAAGATCATTTTTTGTGGAAAAAATAGATTTTTAAATTTTACGGCTCTACGTTATAAACTTGTGTGAAGCACTTGGGGGTTCAAATTGCTCTTCAAAAATCTAGATAAGTTCCTTAGGGGTCTAGTTTCCCAAATGGGGTCATTTGTGGGGGGTTTCCACTGTTTAGGCACATCAGGGCTCTCCAAATGCAACATGGCATCCAAACTCAATTCCAGCCAATTTTGGTTGGAAAAAGTCAAATGGTGCTCCTTCCATTCCGAGCTCTGCCGTGCACCCAAACAGTGGTTCCCCCCCACATATGGGGTATCAGCGTACTCAGGACAAATTGTACAACAACGTATGTGGTCCAATTTCTCCTGTTACCCTTGGGAAAATAAAAAATTAGTGACTAAAAGATAATTTTTGTGGGAAAAAAATAGGATTTTTTTATTTTCATGCCCGGGCATTATAAACTTGTGTAAAAGCACTTGGGGGTTCAAAGTGCTCACCAAAGATCTAGATAAGTTCCTTAGGGGGTCTAGTTTCCAAAATGGGTCACTTTTGGGGGGTTTCCACTGTTTAGGCTCATCTGGGGCACTGCAAACGGAACATGACCCCGTTAACGTCTGCATTCCAAAACGTTACTACTTCCTTTCCAAGCCCTGCCGTGCGCCCAAACAGTTTCCCCCCCCCCACATATGGGGTATCAGCGTACTCAGGACAAATTGGACAACAACTTTTGGGGTCCAATTTCCTTGTGAAAAATTCAAAAATTTGGGACTAAAAAATCATTTTTGTGGAAAATAGATTTTTTTTTTTCACACCCAGGCTTATAAACTTTTGTGAAACACTTGAGGGTTCAAAGTGCTCACAACAGATCTAGATAAGTACTTAGGGGGTCTAGTTTCCAAAATGGTGTCAATTGTGGGGGGTTTCCACTGTTTTAGGCGCATCAGGGCTCTCCAACGCGACATGGCATCCAATCTAAATTCCAGCCAATTTTAGTTTGAAAAAGTCAAACGTCGCTCCTTCCCTTACGAGCTCTGCCGTGTGCCCAAACAGTGGTTTTCCCCACATATGGGGTATTGGCGTACTCAGGAGAAATTGCATAACAACCTTATCTGTCATTTTCTCCTTTTTACCCTTGTGAAATAAAAAAAAGTTTGTAAAAGATAATTTTTGTGGCTAAAAAGTAAAATATTCATTTTTCCTTCCACGTTGCTTTAGTTACTGTGAAGCACCTGAAGGGTTAATAAACTTCTTAATGTGGTTTTGAGTACCTTGAGGGGTGCAGTTTTTTAGAATGGTGTCACTTTTGGGTATTTTCTGCCATAAGACCCCTCAAAGTGACTTCAAATGTGAGGTGGTCCCTAAAAAAAATGGTTTGTAAATTTTGCTTGTAAAAATGAGAAATCGCGGTCAACTTTTAACCCTTTATAACTTCCTAACAAAAAAAATTTTGGTTCCAAAATTGTGCTGATGTAAGTAGACATGGGGAAATGTTATTTCTTAACTATTTTGTGTGATATATTTTCTTGTTTTAAGGGAATAAAAATTCAAAGTTTGAAAATTGCAAAAATTTAAAAATTTTCGCCATATATTTGCGTTTTTTTTCAAAAATAAACGCAAGTTATATCGAAGAAATTTTACCACTAACATGAAGTACAATAATTCACGAGAAAACAATCTCAGAATCGCGAAGATCCGTTTGAAGCGTTTCCAGAGTTATAACCTCAAAAAAGAGACAGTGGTCAGAATTGTAAAATTGCCCGGTCATTAACGTGCAAACCACCCTTGGGGGTGAAGGGGTTAAAACATGTTTAATTTTTATTTTTTTAATTTTTACTTTTTTCCCCCAGGGTTGGGACATCACTGTATTTTACAGACGCTGGGGTGACAGTGTGCACAGCACTCTTGTCACACCAGCACGCTCCGGCAGTGCAGCACTTCCAGTGCCTGCCCCAAAGCAGGCACTGGAACCGCCTCCCTCCAGGACTCCGGCCCATCTTGGATCCGGGTCCTGGGAGGGAGGAAGCCCTCAGAACAGGCGGATCACACGCGCTGCTCGAGGGTCTCAGGGGGCGCTCAGGGGGCGCGCAGGGAGCGATCACATCGCGCTGCTCTGAGGCTCAGGGGGGCCGCGCAGGACCCCCACCCGCCCCCAACCTCCCCTGGCCCCCAGTACACCGCACAAGTTTGATCGGGTGTGAGGGGTTAATGTGCCGGGAAGCGTCAGCTGTGATCACGGGTTTTATGGACGGAATGTACTTTTAATGTCAGGGGGGGGTTAAAAAAACCTGGTAAAAAATAGATGAAGAGACCGAATGTGTGAAAAGTCTAACATAATGCTAAAATAGCTGTTACACCATGCAGTTACAAATCTAATAATGGATAAAATAAATAAATGTTAAAGATGCCTTGCAAAAATGTAAAGGACCTTTGAATAAACCTAATTCATACAATAAAACTATCACTGCCAGCCAGTACATTAACCAACAATTGTGCAAGGACATTTGTGTTATCATTAACGGGAACCGTCAGTCAGATAACCTATCAGGACAACCGAAAGGTTGAGGCCCATACTCACTGGCTGGAAAAAAATCGGTCCGTTTTCTGCAGGAAAAAAAACGGTACAATTTTTTTGTAAAAAGGCACGATTTTGATGCGATTTTAAATTGCACCATGCGTTTTCTGTCAGTTTTTCCATCATTTTCCATCGTAGCAAGCGATTTTAACATGAATTTTTTTCAAAGAGCAGTTATCTCTATGAAAAAAAATCATGTAAAAAACACATTTAACAAAAAAATTTTCACAAAAAGCAAAATAAAAATAAATAAATAATATATATAATATATTATACATCTAATATTTTAATATAAATATATATATAGGTCAAACACTTCTACATAGTATAATACACTAATTCATCCCTGGCATACGTAAAAATCACCACGACACTTTAATAAAGAATAGAAACAATACATAAACACATAGAAATCATATATATATTTTATATGTAAAATTTTGGGGCATTTAAAAAAACATATATTAAAAAAATTCCCCAGACTTCTACATACTGAATAGCCGCTAATTCAATTGCCGGCTTTTGTGAAATCACAGAACCACATGAAATATACATTGTTTTCCACCCATTAACCATGTCTTTTCCTGTATTTTGATATATGTTTGAACTTACAATTACATGAGTGTATTTGTGCAAATTTCAGACATGTAGGGGTTAATTAAATTCAGACAAAGCAAGCGAGTGGGGCAGATGATAATAGCCAGGGGGGGGTACATTTTTTTTGTGCCCCCCTGCTACAAAAAACTGCCCCCAGACCCCCCAGAAAGGGCAAATCTATAATTAGAATTAGCGGCTATTACAGTTATGTGAAGTTAAAAAACTATAAAAAATAAATTATAGTATGTTTCCCTTAATGTAAATAAATAAAATATATAATATATTTTATTCAATGTGTTATTATCTAGGGGTTTTGTGAGCTGTCATGTGATTTTACAGTAGCCGGGGATGAATTACCGCTTTTCAAAGGGGACTGGTGCAAAATAAAATCGGACAGCACGTGCATGGTGCGAGTGCTTTCGTTTTTTAACCCACCCATTGACTTCATTGGCGATTTTCACCCCAAAAAATCGCATCAAATCCGCAGCAAGCGCATTTTTTTCTCACAACCAATATCTAAATGAGAAAAAAATCGCTTTAGAACTCACCCATTGACTAACATTGGTCAGTTTTTGCATCCAATTTTTTATCGTCTTTTTTTTCCCAATCCGTTATCGGCACCAGTGAGTATGAGGCCGAATAGCGTTGCCCGGCCAAATACTGAAAGGGGCGGCTCCGGCGAAAATAATTGACCTTATTCCTAACCAGGAGACGCACAGCTTTTACACACTGCTCTAAAAAACTGAGGGGGCAGCTGCAAGAAAAAGCACTTAAACAGCTGGCCCGCACTAAACCAATGAAATTAAACCCATATCTGCATGTTCATTTTAATGTTTTATAGCGACCCTTTTGGGGTTGTAAATAAATTTAAAAATAAATTAAAAAGAATTTCCTAATTTTCATTACAATTTCACTCCTGGTAAAAACTAAAAGCTTTAAAAGCTACAAAAACAGAACAGGAAAAAATGAGCAATAAAACCCTTTACTGTAGTTGGGTCAGGAAAAAAAGAAAATGATCCAGTCATTAACTGGTTAATGGGGTATATTTATTTTTGAAGAGGGAATCACTACAATCTAACGACTCAACATCCCTGTTTTACCCCCCATCAGACGTCATGATTTTCTCCAATGAGAAAAAAATTTTTCCAGTTCATCAGTGAGTTTTTACATCAGAGTTTGGGGGGCGGCAATTTTTACCATCAAAGTTCGTCGAGTTTCATTAGTTTTTCTCATTTAAAAACCCCCTTTAAAAACCGCCGATATACCTTTTAAACCGGCGGTATTAAGGGTACTTAAAACAAAGCTTGGAAAAAGTGTATAGTGCCCCACAAAAGTCGGATTTTCTCCGGGGTCGGCGACCGAAACAATAAAAAATCCATGTGCCATTTAATTTTCTTTCTCCCTGATGGATCGCACATCAGAGGAAGAGAAAAGGGTCCCCGTCCCCCCTTGACTCCCTTTTCCCCAGTCTCCTGCCTTCCCCCGTGGCGCCCCCATCTTCTTCTTCCGGTCAAAAAATGGCGGGCACCCCCGCGATCTGCCGGGGGGTTGGCACACTTGGGCTGCTTTTCTCCTTCTCCCTTGTAGTTGTTCTGGAGAGACGAGAGATAGGCCACACTGAAGTGCTGCCCTGTCCCTTTAAAAAAAAATCAGTGTCCGCAAGCGCCTAAAAATCAAGTTACCCCCCCACCCCTTCACCGTAATCCCCGCATCCCCATTGTCAAGGGATTTATTAAAAAAATGTTTTTTTTTTATATTTGTAAAATAATTTTTTTTTTAAAAATTTTTTGCGTTAGGTTTACACGTTTAAGTTTAGGGAAAAAAAAAAATACTAGTTAGATTAGGGTTTAGTATTCATTTGCGGGAAATAAAAAAAAAGTCCCCCTTTGAACTTTCAGCGCGGAAAAGATACAGCCAGCTGTGCTCGGGCAGTGAATCGAATCTGCCTCTGAAGCTGAGTTTTTTTTAAAAGGGGGGAAAAGACCCCCTTTCTCCACGGGATCCCCACCCCAAGGCGGGGGAGCGGTCGTTTTTGGGGGGAAAGGATTCAGAGGGGGCCCCCCAACCCCCCCGCCCCCCCCCAAAACCTGGGTATGACACCTCATTTTCCCCCAAATTCCCCCTTTTTCTGCCCCCCCTGGAAAAAGGGGTAGTTTTTCCAAAATTTCCCCCCCCATTGTATTTTTTCCAAATTTCATTAGCCCCAAAACCAAAATTAAACCCAAAAAAAAACCAAAACCCTATATCCCCAACAAAAATTTTTTCCCCAAAAACCCAACCCTTTTTTCGTTCCAGTTGGGGGAAAACCCCAAAAATATCTCAAAATATAAAAAATTTTTTTTCTAGACCTTACAGGGTTAAATTTTTTTAAAGTAAAAAAAAAAAACACACT
Source organism: Oophaga sylvatica (assembly GCA_033576555.1). Taxonomy (NCBI): domain Eukaryota; kingdom Metazoa; phylum Chordata; class Amphibia; order Anura; family Dendrobatidae; genus Oophaga; species Oophaga sylvatica. The sequence continues at coordinate 8,580 of JARQOD010008857.1, forward strand.
TTTTTTCTTACTGGGCAAAAAAAAGCGTACACACCCCCCCCAAAATTTTGCCCGTCATGCCCCCGGGTCCATTACACCCCCCTTTAAAAAATTTCCCCCTGCACTTCAGTGTTTTTTTCCCCCCCAAACCCCCCCCAAAAATTTTTCCCCCAAAAATTAAAATGACCCCCAAAAAAAATTTAAAACCCCCCAAAAATTCCCCCTACAAACTTCATTTCAAATTAAAAACCCCCAAAAGAAAAATTTTTTGGGGGGCACCCCCCCCAAGTCCTAAAAGAGCTTAAAAAGGGCAGTCTGTGTTTCCCCCCAAATTTTTACCCCCAAAAAAACGTGCCAAATATGGAAAAAAAAATTTATACAAAAGTTTGAGACCCTTTCAGGGTCCCCCTTCCACCTTCCAATTTTATGAAGGTAGGGACCGAAAAAAAACCCCCCCCAAACTGCCACCCAGAAAGAATTTCGGGAAAAGCAAATGACGCCCTTTCTAAATAAAGGGGGCCCCCAAAAGTGTATTGGACAACTAAAAATCCAACCCCCCCCTATATAAACCCCTCCACCTGCAAAAACAGGGCCGGGGGGAAACAAAAAAGGGAAAAAAAAGGGGGGGTTTTTCCTTCACAGTTGGGGTCCAAATTTTTGGAGGGGGCGTCATTAAAAACTCGCAAAAAAACCCCTTTTCTTGCAGGAAGTGGAATGGGGGGAAAAGGGAAAGGTCAAAAATGCTGCCCAACAAAAAGGGCAACCCACTGTAAAGGCCAAAAGGGGTGCCAGGGGGGAAAAGGGGAAAAACCGGTCTGTTTCCCCCGACAAAAATTTAAATTCAAAAACCCCAAATACCTGGCCCGGGGGAAGACCAGGCCTGTAAAAAAAAGGTTTGACAACCCCCCCTTTTAAACCCAACTGCCACATACAACACTTTGCCTTATAACAAAAATCTTAAGGCCCCCTTTTTTTCCCTTTTCCTTTTTGGGGGAAAAAAATTTTTTTGGGGGGCCTTTTCATGTTTGAAAAAAGGGCCCACCGGGGGAAGCCTTCGCCCCCTGAGGATTCCCAGGTCTTGCAGATTTTTTTTTCCCTCACCCGCCCCCCCCCCCCCAAAAGGGGTTATCCTAAAAAAAACGATGCAGGGAATGTAAAGCAGGCCCCAAACGGGGGTGTTCCCCCCGGTACTATTGCCCCTTTTTGCCCATTTTTAAGGGGGCCCTTTTTTGTACTCCCCCCTTTTTTGGGGCCCCTCCACACCACCAAAAATTTTTTTTTTTTTAAAAATTTTGTGAACAGTGAGAACGAAAAAAATTTGAATGGGGGGGTTTTTTTCACAGGAACTTGCTGCCAAATTTTGGGGAAAAATTTTTGGGCCCTTTTTTAAAAATTTGTGGTGGAAAAGGTCATTACAACCATCCATTCAAGTAAAAAGTTTCAGCTCAAACCTGGGGGGCCCCTCGGGGATTGATTAGGGAACCCCCAAAAATAGGGCTTGGGAGCACAGCCCCGAGAGCTAGTTTAGCCTGGACACGGGAAAAGGGGCCCCTTGGGGGCAAGAAACAGTCCCCCAAAAAAGGGTTTTAAAAAGCGCCCTTTTGCCTGGACACAGAGATTTTTCCCCGGGGGAAAAGGGAAACCCCGTCCCCCAAAAAATTTTATAGCTGCCCCTTTTGCCTGGAAAAAAGATAGGTGTCCTGGCAAAAGGAAACAGTCTCCAAAAGTTTTTTTACTATCTCAGTTTGGGTGCAGGAAGGCCCCCCGGGCAAAGGATAGTCTCGGGGGCGAATCCGTGTGAAGAGGGGGGTGAATGGGGGGGGGATCCTCTCAAGCCCGGGAAAAATAAAAGGGGGCCCTTTTTAGACACAAGGAGAGAAAACCCTTTTTAAACTCCAAATTTTGGAACAAAATGTGATATTTTTTTTTTGGGACAATTTGGGAATTTTTGGGGTTTCCCCGGGTAAAAAGGGGGGGGCCAAAATATCAAAAAGTTTTAAGAGGGGGCCCCCGGGGCCCCCCAACCCCGGTTTTCTGTTTAGGGTTTGTTTTAATCTTTTTTGCTGTGGATTTTTAAAAAAGCGGTTGGGGCCCATTTTTTTAAAAACCCCCAAAACCCCGCTGTCTGAATAAAAATTTTAAAATCCCCCTTCTGTCTACCCAACAGCGACCCCAGAAAAAAAACCCCCAAAAGGGGGTAAAATTTTTGGGGGGGGAAGCGGGCACCCCGGGGGCCCTTTAAAAAAGTTGTGCGGGGGTGTCATCAGCAAAGGGGGGAGGAAAGGGGTTTTAAAAGGGGGGAAATCTATTGAAATAGCACAAAAAAAAAAAAAAGGGGGGTCGGGGAAAAACGTCTGTGGAGCAGTCTTAAAGAACATTTTGCCCAAATAGATTTTTGCAAAAAAAAAAAAAAAAGCCCCCTTTGCACAGCAGAGCTGAATTTTTTGTGTTTGGTATGCCCTTGAGTGAAGACTGCCTTTTTTAAAACAGAGAAGCCCCCCAGCGGGGAAAAACCAGTGGGATACAAGCATTTTGCTGGCCTCGGGGGGGTTTCACGAAGGCCTCTTGCTGTGACTCAGTGGGGTAAAAAAAGGGGCATCTTTTTTCAACTCGGCGGGGGGGGGGGGGGGGGGGGGGTTTTGTGAAGATTGTCGTCGCACTAAACCCCCCAGTTGTGCGGGGGCCCCGGGGGCCCCCGGGGCCCACAAAGATTTTTTCAATGGAAAGGGGTAAAGTGCTGGTGTAAAAAAGTGCCCGTTTTTGGCCCCTGTGAACGGAGCAGAAAGGGGGGCTAAAAAATTTCTACCCCTTTTTGGGGGAGAAATGTCTGGGGGAAAAAAAACCCCGGGAAAGGGGTGCGGGAGCTGTGGGCACCGTAGGGGAAGGGGCGGCGGGGGATTTTTCAAAGGACTCCCCCCGGGGGTGCCTTTTTTGTCACAGAGTCCCCGGGGGGGTGGTAAGAGATGTTGGGGAACTGAGTCCTAAGACTCCCCCCCTGATTTTTTGAAAAAAATTTTAAACCCTCCCCGGTGTGGTTTTAAAAAAGGGGGGGCCGGCCCCCAAAAAAGGGGGGGGAAAATTTTCAAAAGGGGGTTTAAGAGTGTGGAAAAATGAAAATTGTTCCCGGGGTGGGGGGCGGGCCCCCCTCCTAAAAATAAATTTTTTGGGACCTTTTATAACGGGGTACCCCCCAGTAGAAGGGGTGACAAAAAAGGGGGGAGGTGACCTGTTAGTCCAAAACCCCCCAAGGGAAAAAAACCCCCCCCCGTAGCGACTGGGACACTATAAAGTAAAAAGTGAGAAAAAGCCAGGAAAAGGCAGAAGGGGGAAAAGAAAACCCTCCCTCCCCCCGTCCCCCGGCGCAAGGGCCACAAAAAGGTTGTGCCGGTATTTTTTTCCTGAAAAAGAAAAAAAGGGAAAATTAGAAATTTTTTTTCCTATGCTTCAAGGGGGGAAATTTTCCCCCCTTTTGAGGTAAAGGGAAAAAGGGGCCCCAGTCAGGGCCCAAAAAAGCCGGAACTTTTTCCCCGGCTGCATTTTTAAAAATTTACACCCCCCCAATTATTTAAAAAACCTGGAGGACGGTCCCAACCCCCGGGGTTCTAAAAAGGAAGAAACTGGAAAAAAATTTCCCCCCTGGGGCAAAAAAATGTTCCCCCCTTTAAAAGGGGACCGCCGAAAAAAACCCCCAAAAGGAAAGTTTTTTGCAGTTAAAGCGTGAAAAGGGGGGGCGCGGGGGGGAGGGAGTTTCTGGAAGTAAAAAAAATCCTAGAACGACGGGGAAAAACAGCTAAACCAGGACGTTTTCCCTCCAGGAAGGAGTGTGATGAACGCGTAGGGTTTTTCCAACAGAAAAGAGAGATTAGTAAAACTCCTCAGGGTCAAAGAAAAACTAAAAGGGGGGAGAAGATGGATGCAAGCAAATGCGCCAGGGGTTGAGACCACCTGCAGGACCCCCGTGATGAAATGGTAAAACTGCGCAGAAAGACCCTAGGTCTGGAAGCCAGGGGGAAAGGGGCAAAAAAAATTTTCCCCCGTGATACTCCCAAAGGGGGAGTTTTCCCCTTTAAAAGGGAAAAAACTCACCCCAAAAAAAAGCTTAGCGGAAAAAAAAGGGGGGGCCCCAAAAAAAAGCAAAAACCCAAATTTTAGGGGGTTTGGCCCTGGGAGAGAAGGTAAAGCAATACTTTTCCCCGATTTTTTTTGATTTTTGGATGTTTTTCCCCGGGGGATGCGACCGAGACCCCAAGGGAAAACTAAAAAGGGGGAAATGGTTTTCAACCCATTTTGGGCGCAAGAGAAGCTTCAAAAGGGGGTGCTGAGAGGCTAAGGGGGGGAACTATAGGAAAAAGTTCCGCCCCCTTAAAAAAATCGCCTAAAAACAGGTCCCCACTGTGAAAAAGGCCCCCTTTAAAAAAAAAAAAGGGGGAACCATGTTAAAAACCCTTTCCCCCCCCAGTAGAAAAATAAACCTGAGGAGAGCAAAGTTTTGGAAAAAAAGATAATTGTGACAATGGAATGGCCCCCGGGACAAAATTTTACAAAAATTTAGCTTTTTTATTTTACCCAAAAAAGAGAAAAGGGGGGAAAAAGAGAAAAAAGGGGGGAAAAACTGAAATCATTTTTCCCGGGAAACCCCGAGCGGGGTTGATCGTCGGGGCCCACGGGGACCAAAACCCCGGGGGGACAATTTCCACTTTTAAATTCCCCCCAAAATTTTAGAGAAGAATGCCCCCCTGAGTTTTGGGCCCCAAAAACTTTTAGGAAGGCCGGGGGAGCCTTAAGGTGTCCGACCCCCGGACTAAACAGCGGGTTTTGGGTTTTTTTTCCCCAAAACGAAGTTACAGTGAAGAGGGGCAACCCAAATTTTACATGCACTGGCGTTTTTAAAATTTGCAAAAGCGGTTTTCCCCCCCCCCGGGGTTTAAGACAGAAAAAACCCCCTTAACAACAAAGTTTTTGAGAAAAGCTCACATCTACAGGAAGAGGTCATCCGGTGCCTCATTTTTCTGGTGAAAAACTGATTGGAAGAAATGGCCGAGAAAAGAAAAATAATGGTGAAGAAGTCTGGGGGTGAAAGTAAAAACCCCCGTAAAACGGGGGCTGGATCCAAAAATGAAACGGCATGGTGGTCTTTTTACGCTATAGGAACGGAAAAAGGGGCTTGAATTTTTCCCAAAAGCTGGGGCAAAACCCTTTTTACCTACCGCAGAGGTTGGGAAAAATTGAATCCGCTAGACAGCGAGAAAATTTTTAAAACCCCCCATCTAGCAGCCAGAAAAGGGGCCCCCTCTAAAAAGGGAACCCCCAAGAAAGGGCCCCCTAAATAGAAAAAACAGAAAGGGCCCCGAATTTAAAAGGGCCCTTTTCAAGAGACCTTTTGGGGAGTGGGCGTGGTTTTAGAGGTATTGATACCCCCAAAAATCATTTTTTAGAGGCCCATACAAAACGACCCGATAGATCCCGGGGACAGTACAGAGAAAACCCGGACCTTAGAAACCCGGCAAGACCAAAAAAGTTAGGCGATTGACCGGGGGGAAAGCGAAGGGGAGACCAAAAAAGGGGTTACGCCCCAAAAAAAGGCCCCCGGAAAACAAGACTTTGAAAATCCCAGACGTACCCCCCAAAAGGGGAAAAAAACGAATGCATTGACTTAGGGGGAAAAAACAGAGAAAGGGGAAAAAGTACATGGTCTCTTTTTGAACTGTGGGAAAAAGGGTTTTTTTGGATATATTTTTTTTTTAAAAACCCCCCACAACTTAAACTTTTTTTATGATCAAAAAAGATGTTTAAAAATGTTTATAAAAAAATGCATAATATTTATGATACTGAAAATGGTAATGACCGTGTAAAGATAAAATTTTTCCTTTTGGGGGGGTGTTTTTGGGAGACGAGAATGGTTTTTGGGGAAAAACCCCTGTCCCTGCCCCCTATAAAAGAAGAAAGTGCTGGGGGCAGTGTTCGGATTTCACTGTTTTTTTTTGGGTTTTCCCCCCACCCCCCGGGTTTTTGGAAAAAGGGGGGGGGGAAAATATGGAACAGTGAGAAAAAAATTTTTTTGAATGGGGTCCCCCTTTCACGGGAATTTTTCTGATTTTTGGGGGGAAATGGGGGGCCCTTTTTTGTAAAATTAGGGGGAAAAAACCCCCTTTAAAAACCATCCATTCAAGGGGTACAAATTTTGCAGCTAAAAAACCTGTGGCCACTCATTTTTTTATTAGGAAGCCAAAAAAAAAGGTTTTTTTGGGGGAGCCCATTCAAGAGCTATTTTACCTGGACGGGGGAAGGTTCTGGGCAAAAAAAAACAGCCCCAAGAGGTTAGAGCTGCCTTTAAAAGCCTGGACAAAAAAGGGGTTTCCGGCCCCCGGGAAGGGGGGGTCCCCAAAAGAGTTTTAAAAAGCTGTCTTTAGGGGGGACACAGGAGGTGTCCCCGGCCCCCAAAGGAAGCATTCCCCCAAAAAAGTGTTTTTTGAGCTTCTCTTTTGGGGGGTGCAGGAAGCCCGGAATAAAAAGTAGTTCAGGGGCGAATCCGGGAAAAGCTTTTTTAAAAAGGGGGTTTCCCCCTCTAAACCCCCGGAAAAAAAAAGGGGGTGCCTTCAGACACAAGGGGAAGTATCTAAAAAACCCTCCAAACGGGGAAATTTAAAAAAAAAGGGGGTTTTTTTTTTGGGGCACAGACTGGTAAGTCTGGACCCGGATGAGAGGGCCATCTATCTAAGAAAAATTTTAAAGGCTAGACAAGCCCAGGTTTTCTGTTTGGGCTTGTTTCCCCCTTTTTTGCTGGGGTTTTTTAAAAAAAAAAGGCGGGTTTGGGGGCCCCAGTTTTTAAAACCAAATTTGCTGTAAAAAATGAACTGTTAATATGCCAACCCTGTCTACCCAGACAGCGATCCTAGAGCAAAACCCCCAAAAAAGGGGCTCAAAATAAAATTTTTTTTTCGCTTAAGGCCCCAGTAGAGAAAATTTTGGGAAAATGAAAGAGAAAAATTTTTATTATAATCCCTTTTTCCCCAAAATTTCCCCAAAAATTAAATTTTTCCCAAAACTTGATCACCCCCTACCAAACTCCCATTCCAAAAAAATTCCCAAAAAAACGAACTCACTCTGTACACCCCAGATTTTGGGAAAACCCCAAATTTTTCCCCCTTTAAAAATCAGGTCATCTGAAAAAAAAATTTCTAGAACTTATCAATCACATCCCCCAAAAAACTATTTCCAAAAAATTTTTCCCCCCACTTTTCCCCCGGGTTTTTTGGGACCCAAGAAAATGGAGCCCAAAAATTTTCTTGAAAGTCCCAACATCTAAAAAAATTTAAATTTTAAAATTTTATCAATAAAAATACCAAACTACAAAAACCAACAAAATCCCCCTCCAGGGGCCCACGTCTAAAAATCCCAGAGTGGGGACCCCAAAAAATTTTCCAAAAAAAAATTTCCCAAGGTCATCTAAAAAATTTAAATTTTAGACTTGTTTACTCACAAACTTTTTTGGGCCTTTTTTTCTAATTTTGGGGCTTTTTTTTAAAAAGACGGGCTTGCTAAAACAACTTTGGCTTCCTATTCAAAAAATTTATTTTTTTGTTGTGAAACTTACATGATAAAATTTTAAATTGGGGGGGTTTCTAAAAAAGAGGAATTTCCCCCAAAATTATACCCAAGGGCTTTACTGTATGGTTCTTCCCCAACCTCGGGGCCCCAAAACAATATTTTAAAAAGATTCTTTTAGGGGTTTTGGTTTTTTTTGGGATATAGGGGTTTTTGACCTTGGGGGGGGGGGCTTGCTATGGTTTTACCCCCTCTTTTTTGGGACATTCGTCTCCTCATATGGGGTTTTTATGGAGCTAAAAGGACTTTTTAAAAACCGTCTTGAAAGTGCCCCGCCATTTTTAAAAACCCAAAAAGGGATTTTTCCCCTTTTGGGGAAATCCCTTTGCCACATAGTTGGCTGCTTTTTCCCTTTTCCCAAAAATTTTTCCCATCAACCATACATTTTATTTTTTCCTGCTACAATAAACGCAAATAAACCCCAAATTTTTTTTGTTAGCAAGACCAAATTTTATAACACCCCAATGCTTTTTTAGGACGTTCCCCTCCCTCGGGTGAAAAAATTTGGGGGAATAAAATTTTCAAAAAACCCCCAAAAATTTTCCCCCTTTTTCCCCCCCCCCATTCGGGGGGCCCCCACTGTTTTTTTGCCAATCAGAATTTTTTGACTACAGGGGGAAAAAAACCACCCCCCATAAAAAGTGGGAAAAAAAATTTGTGGGGGTCCACTTTTTTTTTGAAAATCCCCCCCCAAAGTGAGAAATTCAGGTCTAAAACAAATTTTTGTGGAAAAAAGTTTTTTTTTAAATGCCCCCCCAAAAATGTTATCAAATTCGATCGTACCTGTGTTTTAAAATACTAAAAAAACCCCCTTTGGAAAAAAAACATTTGAGGTGGGGGGGGTTCCCCCAAAGGGGGGGTCATTTTGGGGGGGGTTCTGCGGGTTTAGGCACACCCCCAAACCCAAAAACCCATCCACTAAAAATTTTTTTGGTTTTAAAAACCCCCAAATGGGCCCTTTTCCCCTTCCGCCCCCTTTTTTGCACCCGGGGGTTTCCAGTGTACCAGGAAAAATTTTGCACAACTTTGGGGGGCCCAAATTTCCCTTTCTTGCTACCCTTTTTAAAAAAAAAAAATTGGGGGGCCAAAAAAAAAAAATTTTTTAAAAAAAAAAAATTTTTTTTTAAAAAATTTTGGGGGGCTCTTTTTTAAAAATTTTTCCCGGGGTTGAAGCACTTGGGGGGGGAAAAAATGCTCCCCCCCACACGAAAAAAAATTCCCCGGGGGGTTTTTTTTTCCCCAAAAAAGGGGGTTTTTTGGGGGGTTTCCATTTTTTCCCCCAAAAAAAAAGGGGGGGCTCTAAAAACGCACTTGCATCTGACCCCCAATTCCACCCAAATTCTTTTTTTGAAAAACCAAAAACGGCGCCCCTTCCTTGTGACTCGGCCAGAAACCCACACAGGGTTAACCCCCAAATAGGGGGTTATGGGCGATTCGGGGGGAAATTGAACAAATTTTGGGTTTTCCAATTTTCCCCTCTTCAAAAACCTTAAAAAATTTTAAAAAAAAGGGGGGTTTTTAAGTAAATTTTTTGCAAAAAAAGTTTTGTTTAATTTTTTCCTTCCACATTGCTTTTTTTTTCCTTGAAGCACGAAAAGGGTTGAAAAAACATTTCAAGGGGGTTTTTGACCCCCTTTTAAGGGGGGTTCCCCTTTTTTTTTAAATAAAAATTTTGGGGTTTTTTTCCCCCCAAAAAACCCCCCCCCTTTTAAAAAAAGTGATTTAAATATGATGTGGTCAAAAAAATTTAAATTTTTTTTTGTTTTTTGTTGTAAAAAGAAAAAATGGGGGGGCCCAACAAAAACCAACAAACAAAAAAATTTTTTTTTTCCAAAATTGTCGGGGGTAAAGTAGGCAGGGGGGAAAAATTTTTTCAAAAAAAATTTTGTGCGATAAAACTTTTTTTTAAAAAGGCATAAAAATGAAAAGTTTAAAAATTAAAAAAATTTTTTAAAATTTTTTCCCCCATATTTCCTTTTTTTCATACATAAAACAAGTCATATCGGGAAAAAAGTTTACCATATCATAAAAAAAAAAGTCACAAAAAACAATCTCAGGATCAGATAAAGCGTGCCAGGGGGTTTTTCCCATAGAGGGTTTTAGGTTTTTAAAAATTGGCCCGGTGGTTAAACTACAAATTTGGCCCCATCACAAAGGGGTTTTTTAAAAAACCCGAAAAGTTTATCAAGAGAAAAACCCCCGGGCACAGATGACATCCTTTTCCCCCAAAAGATTTTTTTCCCGGACCCAAAAAAATTTCCCCTTTTCTAAATTTTGATTAACACGGGGCCCAAAAATTTTTTGGAAAAAGTCTCCAGGGGTTTTAAAACGGACCTCTCGCGCAGAAAGTTTTAAAATTCCGTCACTTTTTTCGCTACGTGGGCCCCATGAAAAAAAAGGATATCATTCTTTTACCTTTATTCCATTGATTAAAAAATATTGAAGACAGGATAAGTGCTTTTTAAAAAAATTTTTTAATAAAGAGCATTCTTCAAAAAACAACCCCTTTTTTCCCCCTTTTTTAACGCTGGACGGGGTTTTTTTTACATACAATTTGTAAGACGAAACATTCATTTCTCTTTTTGGGTAAATGTATATATTTATTTTTTAAAAAAATACATTTTAAAAAAAAAATTTTTTTATGCTAAATTGTCCCCCTTTTGGGGAAAAAATATATAAAGAAAAAACACTGGGAAAAAATTTTTTTTCAGTATACATTTTTTTGGGAAACATCATTTTTTTGGGGAAAAAAAAATATTCATTCACATGTTAATTTTTCTTTCTGGGGAAAGTTTTTTAAAAAATTTTCCCCCTTTGATTTATGCTTCCCCCCAAAACCCCCTTTAAAACGTTTTAAAGGGCCCAAAAATTTTTTGCCGAAACTTTGCAAATTTTTTTTATCTGAAAGATTTGAACTTTTACAAATATTAAAACAGAATATCATTTGATTTTTTTCATTTCTTTTTTAATTTTTAAAAGAAAAGAGTTTTTGTCCCTTTAATAATTCTTTTTTTTTCCTTTTTTTTTTTTATTTTTTTTTGAGCCCCCTACATTTTTTAAACAAATAAAATAAGAATTAAAATTTTTATGAGTGCCGGAGATCTTCCTTTTTTTTAATTTTTTTGAAAAAATTTCCCCCAAAAAAACCCCAAAAAACCCTTCATATTTTAGTGACACCCCTTCATTTTTTTTTTATATTTTGGGGAATTTTTTTGGGTTTTTTTTTTTCCCTAAAAACAAAAAGCTTTTTCCCCCCCTTTTTCCCCCTTTAAACAAAAATGAGGGGGCCGTGTTTTTTTCCAAAGTCACAAAACCTGGGTCCTTTTTTGCAAAACCCCCTTAAGAACTATGTACCAAGAATATTAAAAGAATTTTGTAAAAAAAATTTTGGGAGTTTTTGTTTTTAAAATTTTGGGGCTTTAGGGGGAAATCCTAAGGTACAAAGGAAACCTCGGGCCCCACGGGTTTTTTAAGCCCAAAAACCCTTTTTCCCCAAAAAAATGAAATTTTTAAAAACAAAAAAAAAGGGGAAAAATTTTTAAAAAATTTTTTAATGGACATTTTTTTTTTCTGACTATAATCATCTACAAAAAAGGAAAAATTCCCCAAAAATTAAAACGAACCCCCGATGGAGTTTTTTTGACTTTTTTTGTTTTTTTATTTCTCTTTTTCCCAAAATTTTTTTTAAAATTTCCGGGGTTGAAACCCCCTTATTTTTCCCCAAAAAAACCAATTTTAAAAAAAATTTTGTTAGAAAAAAAATTTTTGGGGGGGGAAAAAATTTTTTTGCGGGGTTTTTTTTTTAAATTTTTTTCCAAAACAAAATTTTAAGGGGGTCTTTTTACCCCCCATTTTATTTTGAGGGGCCTTTTTGGGGCACTAAATGTGAAAAAAAAGGGGTTTTGGGGGCAAACTTTTCACTTGTCTTATTTACCCTATGTTCTTTAAAAGATGTATTTTTAATTTAGGGGGAAAAATTTTCCACATTTTCCTTGTTTTCCCCGCTTTTATTACTGAAAAAAGCTGAACAAAATAATTTTTTTTAAAAATCTGGGGTCTTTTCTTCAAAATTTTTTTAAAAAATATATTTTAAAAATAAAAAAACTGTCCCCCTTGCAGAACATCAGGAAAAATTTTAAATTTACATTTTTCTCTTTTAAAAGAGGAGCTAGATGCATTCATTGCGATTTTTTAAAGCTCGGGAATTCGGGGACAAAAACCTCGCCGTTTTTGCAGTTTTTGGGTTTTTAATGACGGGGGAAAACCCCCTTTTTTCAAAGCGACAATGCTAGGGACCGTTTGGGGGAAAATTTTTGGGGTTTTTTTCAGATTTGATGAGAAATCTCCCCGATCGGAAGACTTGCAAAGGGACAAGTTTGCTCTATATTTCTACTGTGTGGACAGGTTTATTGAAAATTGGGATTTTTTTTTTACAAACCTGGCCCAAACATAACGTGGAAAAGCAACCCTTTTTCCCCAAAAACAAAAAATAGGTGTCCCCCCCACGCAAAAAAAATGCCCTTTCCCCAAAAAAAAAATATGGCCACAAATTTTTTGGGTAGCTGTTTTTAAGGAACAAATATCTGGCAAATTTGACACAAAACCCCGGGTGAAAAGGGGGGTTTTTGCTGACCCCCCGGGTTTTAAAAAAAATATTGGGGGGCCCTTTTGAAAAAAAAGGTCGCAATGGTTTTTAAAAATAAAAATTAAAATTTTTTTTTTTTTAAAATTAGCTAAACATTAAAAAAAAAAAGGGGAAAAAACCCTCGTGGGAACACTGAACAAGAAAGGCAGAAGTGCCCCAAAGGGGAAAAAAATCCATGAAAAGGAAAAGTACAACACTAAATTTGGGGGAAAAATGAAGACAAAAATTTTTAAAATTTAAAAATTTTTAAAACAAGGGGAAAAAACCCAAAAAAAATGTTGAAATTTTAGTTTTCCCCCCATCCAGATGTTTTTGTTGCGCTGGAAAATTCCCCCAAAAAAAAATCCAGAAACGGTTTTAAAATTTTTTAAAAAAAAAAAAAAATTTTGGGGGAGATGTGGGAACAGAAAGGGGGGGGAAAAAAAACCACACCCCCCATTTCACAAGGGGGAAGGGGCCCCCTTTTTTTCAAATTTTAAAATTCCCCTTTTTCTTTTTGGGGATAAATCATGGAAAATAACAATGAATAACCCCCCCCAAAAAAAAGCCCCGCAAGGCCCCCTTTTGCAAAAAACTTTGAGAGAGATGAGTGTTTTCCCTTTTTTTCCCCGGATAGGGAAAAGGGTTTTCCAAAAACCCAAGTTTTTTCATGCTCCGAAGGGTGGAAAAAAAAAATTTTCCAGATCAAAAGAAAAAAACAAGAAAAATAGATCTTCGGCAATTGGGAAGACTTGTGGGGTTTAAAAAACCCTTTTTTTGGGGCCCTGTACTGCCATAAATCAAAAAGGGGGTGCCTAAAAACGAAAAACCCCCCAAAAAATTTGGGGAAGGGGGGAAAAAGCGCCATATTTTTTTTTTTTATTTTTTTTTCCACCTACATTTTTTTTCTGCTTTTTTTTTTTTTTAGTTTTTTGTTTATATGTGGGGGACTTTTTTTAAAAAAAAAAAATTTTTTTAAAAAAACTATTATAATTAAAGGGTTTTTTTTTAGAAAAAATTTTAAAAAAACAAAAAAAAAACAAACAAAAGCATTTTTTTTTTTTCTCACAAAAATAATACATTACAAAAAATAAAATTATTAATAAATAACCACAAATGAAAAAAACCCCCAAAAAAAAAGAAAACCCCAAAAAAAAGGGTCCCCAAAAAAAAATCCTTTCGTAAAAACTAGGCGGGGTCACAGTCCATTTGTCCATGTTAAACACCCGTATCCCCTACCACGGGGAAAAACAGATATTAAACCTTAAGGGGGGGCTGAGGAATTTAATAAAAATTTTTAAAAAAAAATTGGTCAATCAATTGGGGGGTTTTGGCAATAATTTACAGTCAAAAAAAAAAGTTTTTTTTGGGATACGGGCGATTTTAATTTTAAAAAAAGAGTCTAAAAAAAGGCGCTTTACAACTACTACCGAAATTCCGGGCCCCGGGCCCCCCCCGGGGGGTTACAGCCCTCCCAAAACCCCCCCCCGACATTAAATATGGTCAAAAAAAAAGAAAAACCCGTTTTTTTAACGAAAAACCCCCCGTCCTTCAAGGGAAAACGAAAAGGAGGGGAAGGGGGAAAAACCCCCAAAAAACAATCCAGGATGACGACTCGATTTGCAGGGAGGACCACGACAACATCTTTTTTTTAAAAAATCTTCCAAACCCCCAACCCCCGGAATTTTTCCCCCTTTTTAAAAAGGGGCTTTAAAATTTTTTCCAACCTTTTCCCCCCTTCAATACTTTCCCCCCTTTTTACCGGGAACCCCTTTCCCCTTTTTCAGGGAAATTTCGGGTCAAGGCACATTTTTGCTGGGGCCCCCAAATGGTTTTGGATAAAGTCCCATCATTGTCCCATACAAGCTTTTTCCCTTTTTTAAAATTTTTAAATTTTTAAAAAACCTAGTAATTTTCAACCCCCCACATTTGTTAACAACCAAATAGAAACATTCATCAATTTTTGGGTTTTTAAAAGAAAAGGTTTTAAAGACCCCCAAAAAAACCCCCAATAAGGGGATTTTCGGAAATTTTTCCCTAATCTTTTTTACAATGAATACAGGGGGGGTTAAAAAAAGTTTTTAAAAAAAAAAAAAAGTCTAATAAACAAAAAACCCGGGGGGGTAAAGGGGGGGGTATTGTGATTCTAGAAAACCCCTCGTAAAATTTTTAAAACTGAAAAATTTAAAAAAAAAAAAAGTTTTTTTCGAATAATAAAACCCCCTTTTTACAAAACCCGACTTTTGAAATTTCCCCCAAAAAAAAAAAAATATTCCCTTTTCAAAAAAAAGAGGGGAGAAAAACAGCAAATTGGGAGATTTTCTAATTAATCAAATCCGACCCAAAACCCCCCAAATTTTACACTCAAACCCCAAAAGTCAAAAGGGAAAACCCTTTGGGAGCCTTTCCCCGGCCCCCGCCGTAACGCAACAACTTATATTAACCCCTTAGCGATTGTTTCTGGAGAAAATTCTCACACCCTAAGCTCTAGATTAAGTCTTTTTCTTTTAAAGGGGGCTAAAAGTTTTTAAGGGGGAATTTTTCAACTTGATCCAATCCCGATTGGGAGCAAACAAAAAACCCCCGGATTTTTAAAAAAGTTTTTTATACTCAAAAATTTTTTATGGGAAAAAACTCTTGGGGGGGAAAAAATTTTTTGGGGGGAAATTTTTAGATTTTTCGGGTGATCAAGTTTTAAAATTTTTTAAAGGGTTGTTAAAATTGGTTCCTTTTTTTAAATTTTTTTTTCTCTTTTAAAAGGAAAAAAATTTTTTTTTTAGAGAAGGGGGGAAAAACGATGGGGTTTTAAAAAAACGCCCCCCCAAACCGCTTTTTAAAATATTTATGCATCATGTTGAATCCTCCTTTTTTAAAAACCTTATTTTTTTTTAAAAGCTTCCCCTTCCAAAAATTGGAACGTTTTAAATTTTACCCCCCCAAAATTTTTTTAAACCCCCGGGAAGGAAAACAAATTTGGGGGGCCCCCTTTTTTTTTTGAAACAAAAAAATTTAAAAGGGAAAAACCCTTTGGGTTTTTTTTTTCTATACACTCGGGGGTTTTTTTCTATTAAAATTTTAACCCCTTGGGGGCTGGATATCCCTTTTTTTCTGAAGGACTAAAGTAAAAAAACTAAAAAGTTAAAAGGGAAACCCCATAAAAAAAAAGTTTTTTTTACTTTTTTAAGCTGTCATCCAAACATTTTTAAAAAAAACCCCCCGCCCCCCTCACAACATTATTTTTTTCAAAGTATTGGTTTTTTTATGTTTGAAGGATGAAAATTTGGGGGGCATAAAGAAAAAGGATTCAAATTTTGCCCCCGGGGTTATCCTAAATGGATCTTGGGGAAAAAAACCCAGAAAAAAAAACCCAAAAAAAAGGGGAATTTTAAACTCGAGATTAACATTTTCATACTTTTTTTCCCTTTAAAAACGCAAAATTTTAAAAATTAATTTTTAAACATTTCATATTCTCCAGGAGTCCAAAACCCCCCCAATTTGGGGGGTTTTAAAAATTTTTCCAATTTTGGGGGGTAAAAGACCCCCCAAAAATTTTTTAAAAAAAACTAGTGAGGGCGAAGTGGGATCTTTTAAGAAAAATTTTTGATACACGGCCCCAAAAAAAAAACCACGCAAAAAGGGCCCTTTTTCCCCTTTTTAAGGGTGTTTACAATGTTCCCCCAAAAAAAAATAAGGGGATTCAATTTCCCCCCCCCTGGACTTTTTCCCCAATTTCAATTTAGGGGGAATTTTTTAAAACGATTTTCCCCCAAAAGTGGTAAATTTTTATTAAGTGCCCCTGCGGTTTTTGGGTTTTTTGGGGAACCACCCCGCAAAAACCAGACCGCCAAATTTTTTTCCCAAAAATTTCCCCCCCTTAGATTTGGAACCCCTTTTTTTACCCATTCCTTCCATTTTTTCTCTAAAGGGGGGGCCCAAAAACTCACAATTGAAATATCAAATAATAAACACATTTTTCCCCCCAAAGACGGGGGGCAATAGAGTGGGGAAAAAAAAAAAAACCCTGAAGCATTTTTTGGGGGAACTCTTCAAACTCGGCCCCCCTAGGAATAAAAAAAGGGAAAATGAGGTACAGGGGAAAATTAAAAATTTTTTCCCCGTATTTTTGGGGGGTATTAGGGGGGATGCAATTGCCCCTTTTTTTTTGGTTGAATTCTATTTTTTCATGTTTTTAAAATTCCCCTTTTTTTCCCCTTATTTTCTAGATTTTTTCCCCCCAGATTCAACAGCAGGTATTTTTTTTCTTTTTTATATTTAAAAAACCCAATTAAAACCCCAAATTTTTTGTTGACAATATTTTTAAAACCCCCTTTAAATTAAAAAATGGTTAAAAAACTTTATTATTAGAAAACTAATAACATTCAGAAACCTTTTAAAATTTTTAACGCGGTAAAAACCTTTTTTCAGCAAATTATTAAGGCAGGGGGTTTAAAAAGCCCCCCCAATAGCCCTTTTTTGTGGGAGCAACGGAAGATCCCCCTTTTTTCATAGGAACCAATTGCGCATGACGGTCCCCCCCAACCTTTTTTTAAATCAGTGCCAGGGGGTTCGCCGAACGGGGAATTTGGGGGGTCCAGTTTTGACCCCGGGGGGAGGCCCATTTTTCCCGGGGCTTTTACACTTTTGGGGGTTTCAAATTTTTTTACATATACAGGTGGGGGGATTGATCCATTAGTCCCCGCTGGAATTCTTTCCCCCCCCCGGGCAGCACATTCCCTTTTTTCTGACCTCCCTTTTTCATATTTTTTTTTTTGGCTCTCTAGCAAAAAATAACAGGATCCCCCAAAAGGGGGGGCCAGTTTTTGGGGGGCATGGGGGGAAACAGAGGGGATGGGGTTTTTCCCCCTTGTTCATTTAGGGGGAGACTTCTTAAAAAAATATGTGACTTAAAATTTTTGAGATCTTGCATTTTAAAAAAAATTTCCCCCGGGGGTGACCCTTTTCCTTTGTCCCCGGGGTTTTTTTTAATTTATTTTTTTCCCGTAAAAATTCAGTGGGGAAAAATATCATTTTTGATTTTCCCCCTTAAATTTTTGGGGAAAAACCCCCCCTTAAAACCTTTAAAATTCCCTTTTGGGGGATGGATATTGAGATAGGGGTAAGTGCTTTAAAAAATTTTTGTGAATATAGGATCTTTGGGGTTAAAAAGGTGTAACGCTGGAAATTTTCCTTAACTTTTTTTTTCCCTCGTTTACTCTGCATGTTTTTTGCTTTAAACCCCTTTTTTTTCCCTTTCCTTTTTCCCCCAAAAACCCCTGGGAAAAATGTTGTCTTTACCTTTTAGGGTGCTGCTCAGTTCCCGGTTTTTGCTGCGTCCCCCGTGACTTGTTTTTAAAGTATGCCCTTTTCCCCGCTTTTTTTAAAAAAACCCCCCCCAAAATTGTTGGGTTTTTTCCCCCTTTTTTTTTTTTTTAGAACCGTTTTTTTTTTTTTCAAAAAGGATTTTTTTTCCTTTTTTTTTTTTTTTTTGCTTTTTTTTTTTTTTAATTTGCGTGGTTGGCAGCAGCCAAATTTTTGGGGGTTTCCCCCCCGTTTTGCTTTTGGGGTCTGCATGGGGGGCCCCGGGGGCCCCCCACCTGCCTCTTTTTAATTTTGGTTTTTGGGTTTTTTACAAAATTTGGGGTCCAGCCTATCGCGGGGAAGCAGCCATATATAAAGTTCCCCACCCCCAGGGGCGTTGCCAGAGCTTCCTTTTAATCCTCACTAAATTTTCCCCCCCGAACCTAGCCGATTTGGTTGGGGGGTTCACCCCCGCCCCCAAATTTTAAAAACAGCTCTGGAAAAACTAAATTTTTCCCCTTTTTCCCGGTTTTTTTTTTTGGGTTTTCCCTTTTTATGGGGGAAAAAACCCCGGGTTTCCTGAATTCTGAAATTTTCTTGTTTTCCCCCCCCTTTTTCTGGGGGCTGATTACCCAGATCGCCTTTCCGGGAGGCTGAAAAACCCTGGCCTTTTTCCCGCGTTTCTAATTACCTGAACCCCTATCCTGGATCGCATCTTTTACCTGAATGTTTTTAACTGTGTCTTTTTTTCCCCCCATGCGGGGGGCTAAATTTTCACCAGAACCCGTTCCAGGTGTTTATCCCGGCCGTTTTCCCGCTTTTCCCAATTTAAAACCCGAACCCCTAAAACTTGGATCGAAAACCCCGTCCCCCGACGTCTTAACTGGGTCCTCTTTTTTTTTTCCTAAAAACCCCGCGGGCCCAAAAAAACCCCGGGGCCCCCGTGCCCCGGAAAACCTTTTCCCATATAACCGAGTTCTTTTTGGGGAAAGGGGGAGCCGGGGTGTTCTGAGTTTCTTTACCTTCCCAAAACCCCCGTAAAAACCCCGGGGCCCGCTCCCGTTGAGCCGGGGGGGGTTGCCCCCCCCGGGGGGTTTTTTGGGGCGCTGCCAGATGCCGGACCCCCTTTTTCCTGATGACCAGGGGGCCGAATTTCCCCCTTTTTCCCACGACCATTTTTCCAGATGTCCGGTTCCCATTTTTTCCCCCCCGAGGGGCCCCGGGTTTCCCGCCGATCATTGCCAATGTCCGGATCCGAGGCCCGTTTTCCAGTCCCGGGGGTTCCGGGGATCCAATCCATGTTCCGCCCCCGTTTCCGCCCCCCGAGACCCAATCCGTGTTCTTAAAATCCCCGAATCCAATCCATGTCCTTCCGGTTCCTGACCCCCCCGAGTCCAATCCCCCGGGGGCCCCCCTTTTTCCTGTGGGAGGGGGAACTCTTTTTCGGCCCTAGCTCCTGATTCCAGTTTTTTCCGCCCCCCTTTCCGTCGGCTTCCTGCTGCCATCCGACTGCAGCTCCATCCCGGGGAAAAACGGACATCCCCTTCAGAGAACCCCCCGGGGGTTTCCCCTCACCTTGGGGCCCCCCATCTCCATCCACTGCAGCCCATCCGGAATTCCCCGGGCATCATCCCCCCCGAGATCCCCCCGGGGGTTTTTTGCTCCCTTGGGGGCCCCCCAAATTTTTCCATCCCCACTGCAGCCAACCGGAGGGTCCACCAAATCAGCGGGGGAAACCTGCCTGTCTAGGGGGCTGCCTGGGCACAACCCCCGGGCAACCTGCCTTTCCCAGAACTGGCCCTTTTGGGGGTTGCCGAACAACCCCCCCCCGCCAGAGACTGGGGCCCCCTCACTTGCCCCCACAACCTGCCTGTCCCAGAACTGCCTTGGTCACTTGCCCGTGACAAAAACCCCCCCCGCCCTGGGCACTACCGGGGGAAACCCGCCGTCCCAGAGCTGCCTGGCCTTGCCGTACAAAACCCGCCTTCCCTTTTTACTTGCCGTGACAAAACCCTGCCTGCCCTGGTCACTTGCCGTGACAACCTGCCTGCCCCCCGAGACTGCCCGGGTTTCCCCTTTGCCGTGAAAACCCCCGCCTGCCCGGGTCACTACCGTGAAAACCCTTTGCCCCCCAGGGGGCTCCCGGGACCTTTGCCGTTACAAACCCCTGTCCCAAGCCCCGCCCTGGTTTTTTGCCGTGACAAGGGGGTTTCAGAACTCCCCTTTGGGAAATTTCCGGACAACCTGCCTGTCCCCCCGGGGTTCCCCCTTTTTTCTACCCTGTTTTTACGGCCCCGGGGGTTTGGGGTCTGATGTTCCCCTTTTCAGTCCTGTGAAAAGCCGGGGGGCCTGAAAAAAGGGGGCCCTTCCCCATTTTGGGCCCCTGCCAGAGGGAAACCCCGGACTTCATCAACCCGTAAAGGGGCCCCGGGCCCCTCGTCTACGTTCTCCGGGCCGGTTTTCGGGGTGTTCTCCTGCGACCGTTCTTTTCCCCACCGGGGCCCTTTTAGAGTGGGGGCCATACTAGTATGCCCGTCCCCAAAAATCCTGGACTTCATCAACCCGAAGACCCCCCCATCGTCTGAATCTGTCTAGGCCCGGGGCCCGATGTTCTCCTGCGACCCCAGCTACGCCTAAGGCCTGAGAAAAAAGGCCGTCCAAGATGCCTGTGCCAGAAAAAACCCCGGGGCTGCATCTCCCTTTTATTTCCCCCAGCCCCCCGCTGTATCCGGGGGGTTGTTTTTCCCTTCTCTGATTTTCGGAATGGGACCCGGGGGCTTATGTTCTTTTAAATTTTATTTTTATTTTTAAAATTTTAAAATTTATGTTTCCTTTAAAACCCCGAATTTTTTGCGGGTTTCCCCAGCCTGGGGGCGCCCCCTTTCCCCACAAGCTCACTCCCCCCAAAAACCCCGGGGCCTGCCCCCCCCAGCCCCCGGGGGGGCCCCGGGGGGCCCCCCCCCGGGGGCCAGTGGGTCCACTTTCCCCTTTTTTCCATCGGGGAAACCCCATTTTTCCCCGCCCCTCGTGGACTGGGGGCCCCGGGGGGGCTTTTGGGTACTGGGGGAAACTATCCATGCCCGACGCCCCACAGCCGGGGGAAAACCCCCCCAAAAGGAAACCCCCTTTTTTCCCCTTTTAAAAAGGGGGGGCGGGTTTTTTTTACGAAAAAAATTTGAAAAGACAGAAAACTGCTTTTCCCCCCCCCCCCCCCCCCCCCCCCCCCCCCCCCCCCCCTTTTTGGGAAAAATAAAATATAAAAATATATATATAAATATAAAAATTTTATAACAAAAAAAAAAATTTTTCAAAAAAAAATTTTTTTTTTTGGAAAAATTTTGAAAAAAAAAGCACTGGGATGGTATTTTTTGTCATAAAAAAATTTTTCGGAATCATGCTTTTTTTTTAGAAAATATATTATGGGCTTTCCCCCAAAACAAGGGGGCCCCTTTTTAAAAAAAAATCCCCACCACCCCCCGTTTTTTTTTTAAAATTTTAAAAAAGGATGACCTGTATGTTTAAAAAAGGGGTTTTGAAAAATTTTTTGGGGGAGATCCCCCAAAAACCCAAATTGGGGGGCCTGTTACCTTTTCACTGGATTTTTCCCCCAAGCCTTCGGCTTCACTAAGAGGTTTTTTGAAAACCCCTTTGGGGCCCCCCCCCCTTAAGTTTTAACGGGGGTATAAAGCTAAAATTTTGGGGATAAAAAAAGCCTCAATTTTTGGCAAAACAGGGAAATTTTAAAAAATTTCCCCCAAAAGAAAAAAAAATATTTGGGGGGCAATTTTGTGTCAAAGTACTTGTAAAACGCGTTGAAAAAAATTTAAAACCAAACTTTTCCCATAATAATTTTAAGACCAAAAAACAAAAAATTTAACCCCGGGGCTTTGCCCTGTACACCAAACACCCACATGACTTTGCATTTTTTTCAAATTTTTACCCCCCCAAAAAACCCCCTTTAAATTTTTTGGGGGAAAAATTTTCAAACCCCCAAATGATGAAAAACTTAAAAAAAAAAAAAATTTTTTTTTATTTTTTGGTCCCCAAAATTTTTTAAAAAGGGTACCCCAAAAATATATTAATTCGATCTCATTAGAAAGACACATTTTTCTCTTTCAAGGATCATTGTTGTTTTTTTTGGGGTCCCCCCGGGGTTTTAAAAAAAAAAAAAAGCCCCCGAAAAATGGGGATTATTTATGGGCCCAATGCAATTTTTTTTTTTGTTTTGAAAATTTTTTTATTCTTATTAAAATGTTTTTGAGTTTTTTTGTTGCTAGCAAAAACTATTATTAAAAAAAAAAAACCCATAAAAAACCCTTTTTGGTTTTTTTAAAAGTTATTGGGGGATTTTTTAAAATTTTTAAAAAAAATATATTATTTTTTTTTGCGATGGGGAATGAAATTGATGAAAAAATTTTTCCCAGTGCCCCTATCGGCCCCCTTTTTAACAATTTTTAAATGCCACCCTTTTAAAAAATTCAAAACCCCCCGCAAGGAAAAAATTGAAATTGTTTACAAGCTTTGGATTGGATAAAAAGAAATTGCTTTTTTTGACGAGTGGGACAAATTTTGACGAACAAACACAAATCTGTTTTACCCCAAGAAGCCCCCTTTTTTTACCAAATATAAAACTTTTTCAAAAATCGGGTTGCAAATCCTTTTGGGGGAAAAGGGGGGCAAAACCCCCAAAAAGAATTTTTCAGCAAACCCCAATTTTTTGGGAGATCCCAAAATTGGGGAAAGAATTTAAAAAAAATGATGGAAGACGGCCCGAAGATGTGGGGGATCATTTCGAAAAAAATTTTCCAAAAGGAAAAAAATCAGCTGATCCATTTTTTTCCCCTGAATCAGACCCAAAGGGGGAAAAGGGAAAGTTCCCCCCGAAAGTCTAAATTCAACCCCTTTAAAATCCTTGGGGATCTCCCCCCCCGAAATAACCACGGGGAAGCCAGGGGGGTTTACTTGGGATATCCCAAAAGGGGAAAAAAAAACCAGGACAAAAAGCAAAATTTTTAGAAAAAAATTTTTCTTCAATTGGGGGGGCTTAGCCAAAAGGGGCATTGAGCAAAAAAAAAAACCCCCAGGCAAAATGTGTTGGATTACAATCACCTTTTTGGGGAGATTTGAAGCAAAAGCGCAGGGTCCAAGGGGGGAAAAGGGGCCCCAAAACTTGACATTGGCAAGTGGCAATAAAAGTTGGCCCCCTTAAAAGGGGAAAACCACATTTAAAAAATATCGCAAAAGGGATCGCTAAAAAACGTCACTTTTTAGCAAATCCCGTTAGCATATTGTTCAGGGGGGAGTTTCCACGACGACCCTTCCCCTGCGGATCTCGCCTCGCTGGAATCGCTCCGGACCCTATTTCATCGCGGCCTCCCGGGGGAAAAAAAACTTAACGCTGTTTTGGCACCTTTCTTAGCGATTTAGCGTTTTTTTCCCCCGTTTAAAGCCCGTTAAGAAGATCGCTAACGGCATAGCGTCGTTAACTAATCGCTAAATGGGCAGAAATTTCCCGATAAAAAAAACAATCCCGCTAGCGACTCTTTAAAAGTATGCAACCTAACGAGTTTCGCTAGGGGTTTTGTTTAAAGGTGGCAGAAACCTTTTAAACCCTAAAACAGCCCAATTCGTTTTTCTCTGAATGAATGGTCAAAAAAAACCGAAAGCTTAAAGGGTGAAGGGGGAAATCATACCCCCCCCTAAAAAAAGTGTGGCAAAAAGTTCTGGGGTTTTTGAAGAAAAAGGGCAGGAAATTTTTGACAAAAAAAAAATTTTCCCCGTTGAATGTGCCCTGGTAAAAAAGACTATGTACAGTGCGAATAGCAGGAAAAAAAAACCAGAGCAAAAGCAAAAAATTTTACGACAAAAAGGGGGAAATGTTTTTTTGCCTATCGGGATCGGAAGGGCCCCCAAAAAAGGGAAATTTTCCAAGTTTTTTTGAGCTTGGGCCAAAGGGGTGCGTAACCGTTGGATCTGCTGGAACACATTCCTTTGTGTGTTTACCATTCCCAAAATGTCAAACTAATGCTTGCAGCATCCCCAATCAATGACTACAAAAAGCCCCAAAAAGAAAAATTTTTCGTGGAATTAACCCAAAGGGGAAAATATGCTTGGCCGTTGTGAAAAATGCCCGGCCTGAAGTTTTTAAAAAAATTTCTAAAAACAAAAGGTTTTTTTCCCAAAAGTTTACCCTGAAGATTTAATTTATTCCCCCAAAAAGGATTCACAAATGATCGAACAAACCCTTTATACCAAAAAAAATGACTATAGAAATTTTATTGAAAAATTTGGGTTTTTAAAAAAAATTTTTTCCCCCAAAATTTGGGAGCCATCCCTACACGCCAAGCAACAAAGTAGCTTTTTGAAATCGTGGAAAGGGAAAAACGAGACCGGAAGTTTTTTTTATCCTTTAAGGACTTTGCTTTAAAATTACTCAAAAAAAGTTTAAGATGCCAATTTAAGGTTTTCCCCTGGGAAAATATCAAAACAAAATTTCACCCTTTTTTAATTTACTTCAGGAGTTAAATTGGGGAACGCGCAAAACATCAGCTTGTCATAATCCCGTGATTGCTCAGGACATTTCACAGTTTCTCCACACTTTTTTAAACAGAAAAATGGAAATCTCAAGACCTCATCAAAGGGATTCCCTCCCTATCCACTACTTCACGGATGGATCGCACCCAGTACAAAAATTTCAAAAAATTTTTTAAAATTTGTTGCCACCACAATGCTGATTTCAATATCAGCGCTGAAAGGAATTTTTTTTTGGGCCCCCTCATGGAAAGTCCCCTGTGATGGGAATTTGGGGGGACAGCAAAGGGTTTGGGACTCGTGCCAGTTTTTCCCCCCCCAAAAAAAACCAAATAAATGACCCCGTGGATTTTTTCAACTTTTGCAACAGCAACTGCATTTGGGAAAAAATTTTTTTTTTCCAAAGAAAAATTTACGAATACGGGGATTCAAGGGAAAGGTTCAAAGAAAGGACATACAATTGCTGGAACAAGAGAAAATCACCAGTTTGTGCCAATTTTTTTACAAAAAGATTTGGGATTTTTCAAGGGTGTCAAATGACCCATCCCCTTCAAATTTTCCCCTGTAGAAGATCTGTCAGAACAGAAATGCATTTTTTCCAATTGCAAACCTCCAGCCAGGGCAATAATTGCCCGCATTTACGATAGGAACGGTGGATTGGGAAAAAACCGAAATTTCAGTCGAAAAACATGAGCATTAATAAATTTTATGGGATCCTCAAAGGACCAGCTAGCTTCTTTCCCCTGGCCCTTTTAGAAAGATACATGCGGATTCCCCCAAAAAAATCAAACAAAATTTAATAATTTCCCGCACCAGCTTTCAACAGCAATGGCTGACAATACAGCTTCTCTGAACGATTAAATTGCAAAAAACAGCAACAATTCCCCGACCCCCTTTTAAATGAACATTATTCTTGGGGAAACCCAAAAAAAGATACCCAAATATTAGGGTTGGGAAACCCCAGGGGGAAAACAAACCCCCCCTCAGGCTTTTGGAACCTGCGATAAAGAGACCGCCCCGGCTGGGGCCTTTCAAAGCTTATCGGGGCCCCCGGGTCCT
Organism: Oophaga sylvatica; assembly: GCA_033576555.1. NCBI lineage: Eukaryota > Metazoa > Chordata > Amphibia > Anura > Dendrobatidae > Oophaga > Oophaga sylvatica. Next base: position 33,676 of record JARQOD010008857.1, read on the forward strand.
AGGAGATAGGGCTTTCCAATTCTCGAAAGACAGCATTATTACAATTTTTAATAGGAATATAATAAAAATTTTTAGGGGGAAATTTTTTGTAGAAACCCCCAAAGGGCCAACGCAAGGGTTTTTTTAAAATGCCAAAATTTTTTTTTCATTGCTTTTAATAAATAAC